>JAPYZR010006897.1:0-10507 GCA_030522945.1 Trichopria nigra
ATACTTTGTCTAAGTTTGGACGCGTTGTAATTCGATGCAATGCGTCTGATTAGAATTTCGCGAAAGCCGTACCAATTCTTTTCAATACTTTGCCTAAAATTTCGACGCTTTTCAGTTCGATCGAATACGTTCGTTCGAATTACACAAAACAACGATATTTATTTGTAATACGCCACCAAAATTGTGACGCTTGTCACAATTCAATTCAGAACGAAAATTTAGTTCAACATTACATTTCGAGTGTTTTAATTCGATCCAATGTTTCCAAAGGAATTTTTCTCATTAATAATGAATTTAATACAAGGAAGGAATTAATCCGTATTCAATTCTTCATCCTCTATTCGTCATGTTAAGTCCCCCTGTCGGCGGAATTGGATGTTTTGCAAAACAAAATCTGATTGTGTTTGTATTGAGTGAATACAAACATATTCCAACGTACGTGTACCCCCGTTAGGCAAGTTCCAATTCCGCCGACAGGGGGACTTAAGTACAATTTTTATTTTAAAATAAAATATAATTATCGGTGGTTTAGTGGTATAAACGGTTACTTGTTGCATCGAAGGTAAGGTGTAGGAAGAAGGTATAGTTGGATTGAGTACAGTAAATTCGATCATAGAATTTATTATCTCACTAAATATTACACAGAATTGAAACGTATTCAATCCGAAAGTGGACAGATTCCAGATCCAATACTTTTCCGTTTGTTGGGTAAAATCACCCTTCCACGGCCCAAATTTTAATAAAGCGTTTCAATCATTTTTTATTTACACAAGTTTTATTTATTTTCTGTTTTAGGATTAAGTGGGTAACTGTTCTACGTTAGATCCCCCTTAACCTCATATTTTTCCTAATACCGATAGATGTAAAATTTAAATTTTATCGTAAAAGATTCATTAGCTCACCACATGCTGGCGGGGGTGTTCAGACGCCATACATGGTATTCAGTCGCTCATTGAGCAGTGGCGGAAATTGGTCTGCAAATCGTGACCAGTTTTCAGCTCCTACTTGAGTCTTGAAACCTTGTAAGATCTGTAATGACAAATTTTTGTAAGATCTGTAATGACAAATTTTAATTAATAACATATAAATATTTCAAAATATACATAAATGATGTGCTTTTTCTTAACTACCTTTTGGAACATTTCTTTGAGATCTTCTTTTGGCGTAACCCATGACGCGACAGCATCACAGAAATAGATAAATTCAGGAACAACTCCGGCTGGGTTCACAGTTATCATCTGTATCATGCCACGGAATGCTGAATCTTTTTCTTCGTTATCACGAATATTCCTCAACGAAGTGCACCTGTACATAGACAAACTTTAGTATCGAGCCTAGACGTATATGTCAAACAGTTAATCGATACCTTTATTCTAAAATTTATTAATGCAGTCTACGTATATGAAAATTGTATTAATTATTTGCAATGTTATGTTCAAGATAACACTTAACTGCAGAATAAAAGCATCGTTTTTTTTTCAAATATTAACATTTAATAAAGAGTTTTGTATGAGCTAGTCTATAACTATTATGAGAGTGATAATAAGAGTTTCTGAATCAGTATGTAGTTGCTTAGTGAAGTTTAAAATAAATTTATAACATATAAGTACAGCATTTGATGAGTAGATGAAGAACAAACGTACGAGGCCAGTATATGTGAAAACAAAAACAAAGAAATGTCACATAACACAAAATAAATATAAATTCATTATATATTAAAAATATATGTTGCAAAATAACTCTCATCAATTCACGCCTGTTGTTGATATCGAACAGTTCTATAATCCTCTGGTATTGATGATGACTATTTCAAATTATGCGATTAATTCCTATTAACCATTGAAATAATTTCACCTATTAGATTAACATTCTTAATAACAATTTAAGTACTCAGCTTTATCAAGTGAATTTCAAATTTTTAATGACAGAACCTTTGTACAATGAAATAAAATTAAATATTTAATGAAGCGAATGACTTAAACTGTGACAAGAATTTCAGTTCTAACAGGCTAATGGTGACTAAACATTACGTAATACCATTAACCCCACTTGGAAACTTGCAGAGCGATGAATGGAGATTAAAAAACAAACGGTTTAATTAAGAAAATACACATTGTTCGGGCCTTTAAAAATTAAAGTGCATATATACTACAATTACAAAAGCGACATCGACAAAGCTTCATTCATTTGCCATTGATAATAATCAAAGCATAATGGAAATAAAATTTTCGAGGCATTAAATTTTATACGTAAAAATCATCATAATTATATATCATTTTTGATAAAATTGAATATTCTATGTAATATGCATTGACACTTAACAGACAGGGATAAATCTGCATAAGAAACAAGTGCACGTTCTATTTTTAAAAGACCCGATCCAAAACGTACTTAAAAATTAAGGATAGTTAATGATAATTATAGATAATAATAAAGTACTAATAAAAATATAATATAATTAATAAAAGGTAATAATAAATAAATTTACACACCACTGTCGGACAAACTGCTGTAACATGGGGGCGACGTCGTGGGGACACACATAACCTAGACGACCGATCGTTATGGCTACGGTTTCGTTTCGTTTTGGTAAGTAGGCAAGTGAAGTGTAGTGAAGTGACCGGAAACACAAACAATAAGACAAACTGATAACGAATCAACAGTGAACTCAGGCGAATATGCTGCTGCATGTAATTTTAATTAATTCGCAATTAATCAGTCAATTAATAATAATCAATTAATGTTAACAATCAATCGAGGCAATGTAAACACAGATCAACATATGAAATACCAACAATCAACATAGGCAATACCGTGCTATATCATAGCTGCTGAAACAATAATGGAAATTAGGTAACAGCGTGCGAAACCATTACAAATTAATATAATTAAGATTTTGCGCGCATAAAGAATTTAAAAGAATTAAAAACCAAGGTAACAAAATTGCCCGATTAGCATATCCTCAATGTGTCAAAAAACATTCGTCGCTCTTTTCACGCGCCATCCTCATAGTTTTTAACTTTACCTTTCAAGATGTATACTAGATTTTGCCAAAAAAAAAGTCTGACACTATAATAATCAACTTCAATATACACATTTAGATTTCTTTTTATATGTATTGTTGATTAAAAATATCGCAGCAAACAAAAATGGATCGAACAATTTGAATCCATTTTAATGCCCAATGTATTTGTATCCAGTAATCGGATATTAATGGTGAAAATTTACGTGTGTTCCGAGGAAAATTATGAATAGGAAATGCATAATTTTAATCCAATTTAATCCAGATAAAGTGTTTGTGCAAAGATAGATTTTGAATTCTATTTTGTTCAGGATTCTGCATTTTGAATCCATTTTATTTCATTTTCGTGAAACAGACTAATCATTGTTGGCATAACCTGTAACAACATTTATTTCTAGCCACAAGGTGACCGCACACCACTAAAATGCTATATATGAATTACAAGTGAAAAATTTAACGACTATCGTGCAAATGATTTCAACAACTATCATAATTCGAAATTAGTAAAAGGCCACTATGTTGTTTTTCAGTATCAATGAGAGGTTTAAAGTAGAGCTATTACCGGCGTAAAGTAGAAAGTACCAAAGTACAATTTTTAAATTATTTTTAATGATTGTTCTACTTTTGAAACCCCTTAAAAAACGAAATAACAAAAAAAAAAAAAGAAGAAATCATGTTGGTTTTAACGGCAAATCCCACCGCGTTATAATCTGATAGAAATTACGTTTCGGTATTTTGCACCTACTGCACCATTATTCTCGAATTAGGAACAGAAAAATACATCATAGAATAATATAATATTATCTTCCATTCCATCCATAAATTGTAATTTGTATACGATGTACGTAAAGAAAAATTTGCACAACTAAATCCATGTTCAAAGAAACTGGCCAAACTACTGCTTCTCTCAGTCGTTTTAAAAATGAAACAATTGTGTCAAATTATACTTCCAAATAAACCATGACTTACCTGTATTTTCCAGAAGCGTCTTCGTCATCCCTTGAGTGTTCATTATGTTGATAAGTTGTGTCAATATCAATGGAATATATGCACTAGTATCTTGCCCTATAAAAAAAGAAAATATGTATATATATATGTACATATAAATTAAAATCATACTTTAAAATAACTGTTAAAGTTTTCCCTGTATATAATATATTGAACTTACCAAGTTTTATTGAAATTTCACCAATGGCCCATGTAGCATTATTACAAACAGATATATAGTCCGGATTAAGATTTCGACTGAGAATTGGCATAAATTCAGCTGTAATATGAAAAAGTTTATGTTTAGTCGACATTAAAAATACAAAATAATTGACTAAAATATGTAACAAAATTTTTCACAAATAATTCTTTCTAAATTAACTTTTTAAGACAGACACCAAAATAAATAAAAATTAAAATGTAAAACTTTAAGGTATAATAAATTGTACATATTTTAAAAATACTGTTGTACATCTAATACACTTACATATGCAAGGTAAAACGTGTTGGAAACATGCTTTCGTGAGGTCTCCTAACAGAGCAAAACTACTTTGTTTGACTTCAGGTGTTGGATCTTGCATGCATTGGTACAGAAGTTGCATTACATTGCTATTCGCAACAAGTTGTTCTATATGTCCGTTTAATCCTTCTGCTAAGCCACTGAGCAAATCCAAAGCTACGATCATGAAGTCTTTATCTGGAGCTTCAAATTGATCAGGACTCTGTGTGAAAGCTATGTGGCGATTCAATGTCTGTTCAACTAGCGATACGCACCGTCTAAAATTTACAATTTCATATTACTTTTAAATTACATATTGATCAAAACATTTAAACTTGACCAATTATTTCATTTTTGCTTGATTTACTTGCTTTGAGTTAAATATTTGAATTAACTTATGCTGTAGAAACTTACCTATAAACCGGCTCACAATAAGGCAAAAATCCAGACTGTAGCGCTGTTGCTATTGATGAAAGACATTCCAAAAGTGGGAAGAGATCTTTATCTTCGTCTTTCAAAACGTTCCATTTATTTATCAATGGTGGCATCAAAAGATTGATGTAGTCAGGCTTATTTAAATGATGTCCAACTGAATCCGCCAGAGTACCAATAGCATCATAAAGAATCAGTAGGTTTTTATGCTGATATTTACCTACAAAAACAGATATTACACAACCCATTCATGTTATTAAGTTAAGATATGAAATAACATTTGATTGTGAAAACTTACCAAAGGCAAAAACAAGAGTTTCAAGAATGTACCCAAGATATGGAACAAGTTCTGTGCATGCTTCTTCTTCCAGAGTTGCGAAAGCAGAGCAAGCTGCTTCCTGAACACGTTTATTGCCATCAAGCACTCTCTTTAAAAGTTCAGTCATCAATGGTTTCAAATGTGTGTCATGAGGTTGTTGACAAACCCAGTGAGCATAGCGACTCAATGTCCAACATGTTATTGAACGAACTAAGGCCTTCTTGTCGGACAAGCAACCAATTAGATAAGGAATAAGTTCAGACAAATGCGGCAGCATACCTGTCATGCAACCTTTAAAAAAAATATATTATTTTAATAAGTATTTTGTACAAACCTTACATTAATTGCACATATATAAAATATTTTCAGAGTGCGTTTTTCAGTATAACCTGATTAGCACGTTTAACTGTTTACAATATTTAATGTTTAAATATTTAATATTGTAAAGTGTTAGCTTGAGACATGTATTGTTTTAGAATCCAGTTTCCAGTAAGATTTCAATGCAAAAATTCAATGTATAAATACTTCAAAAAAATTTCAATACATTCTAGCTTTGGAATATTGGTCGCATATATGACGCATATGAAACATGTAATATTTGTATATGTGTAAATGAATATATGTAAAAATGAAAATATGTTTGATGAAATTACTTTGAGAAAAAATATAATAAATAAGAATAACAAACCTTCTGCAATTGCTCCCAAAGCAAGAATTCCAGACTCTTTAATTTGCCAATCCTGGTGGAAAAGGGTTTCTTTCAAAATTGGCACTAGCACTGGCAGTAAATCTTTCTTGAAAACACTAGCCAACATATCTAATGCTGCAGCTGAACATTTTCTTAAGTTCCAATCACTGATCGATGAATCATCATCTCCTCCCTCATCGTCATCAAAATCCTTATCGTCACTACATCCACCATTCTCATCTATATGTTTATTCATAGGTGTATGATGACTTCTTGACTTGTGAAATCTTGGTCGAATATCCTCTTCTCTGTCTGGTATCATTTCGTCTTCTTCAATATCACCCTTAAGAAGGATTACATCGATTTGCGAATATTTCATACTACGCACTAAAATAGGGACGAGATTCGTTAAATGTTGAGCGAGTGCTTCTTTACAAATTGATTGTTCTGCCAGTGACAGCCAAAATTCACAAGCTTCCAAAGCAACTGTATCATCCGAGTCTTGTGTTCGCATTAGCATATATTCAATGATGCTGTGCATATATGGTATTAACCTATCCATGCGAACTTCCAGTAACATTACCAAAGCCCTAGATAACGTAATGTAACGATAAAATCATATTGTGAACAACAATTTACAAATATGACTTGTAAATCAATAATTTTGGTCAACGTACCTGCAAACATTTTTTCGAACTTCAGGGTCATCATCTGATGCCAAATGGAAAAGGTTTTCGAGGAATGAATCTATATGTACCATTAAGGCTGTTGCTTTGTTGATAATGAAATGATTGACGCAAGCAATAGCATGAGAGCGAATTTTTGGAGACGAATGCCTAAAAAACTGCAGAAACTTGGGTATGAGAACGTTTAGTGGACGGTCCATTTCCTCAGAATCGAGAATTTCAGCCGAATCTTCACAGATTTTTTGAAGAGCACCAAAAGCTCCCTCGCAGACATTATAATCTTGCGAATCAAGCATCTGACAAAGTGCCGGGAGTAATTCCGGCCATGATAAGAGGTTATCTATTTACAAAAAATGATGGTTATATTTATTAACAGAGGTAACTTTAAAATTATACATCAAAATTTAATGACGCACAATTATTTATATTGCAAACAGCATAAAATTACTGAACTTTACAAATGGATGAATGACAATAGCTCATATATTTTAAAACAAGTACTGCAATAATGTAAATTAATTTGAGAAGTTAAAAAACATTTTTGACTCTTTTCATTTTATAAAGCAAATGTTATGAAATATATATTATAATTATAATTGAAATAGGATAGATTTACAAAACTATGGGCTTACAAGCATAGGCTACCCAGACAACAAAACAGCAGGTATGTCTGCTATCTGGGTAAATGTTGAAGTCTAAAAAACGTTAAATTGACTCAACTATTTATTAAATATTGTCATTATAATCATGCAAAATTAGTTTATTGTGAAACTTTAATAAATAAATATATCTCAATTTCCTACCTTTTGATGCGATAGTTGTGATAAGAATGCCTACAGTTGCTCGAATCAATGGAGATGGATCCCCAACAGCTGATAAACATTCTTGTTTGATGAAACTTTTAACTTCGGGAACAAATTCGTGATAATGTGTCTTGACGTTGTTTTTTAATATCAGCCCACTGAGTGACCTCGTTGGTTCGTCTAAGATCAAAAAGCAAATTATGTTATTAAAATATCTAATAAAACACAATAATTGTAAAACAACGACCAAATACATACCTTCAGTAACAAGTTTCGTCAGAACAAATATCAGATAATTATTAAAATCAGGAAATTTGTTGAGCTCCTCCAATTTCTGTAATATTATTGTTAAAGTAATTGATAAATTATTCTTGATAATAACGATACATTCAAATGCATATTATCTCAGCATTATAAATATGGCAAATTATTTATTATACATTAGAGGCAAACATTACAAAATAAAATTTGAAATAATATATTATATCTACATTAGAAACAGAACAAACAATTTGATGTAATAAATATACAGAACATATGACGCAGTGACTGATATATCTGACTATTTTATACCAATTGAAAATATAAACGATCAATGTCGAAATATTTCAGAAAATGAATTTATCCAAAAAATTGATACGACATTTATTATAAAAATCATGTCTATTTATGATAGAAGGTATATCCAAACAAATGAATGGATTATTTCTTAAAAATTGAAACGGTACTTTTCTTTGACATTTTAACACTTTATAACAAAAGATGATTGTGAGATTAAACTCAGCAAATAAATCAAGACGGCCCTTGCATGTAATAAAGTACTCTGAATGGTTATATCCTTAGAATTGAAAAGCAAAATACATACTTTTTAATATTAAAAAATGTATCCCATGATACTCTTGAAAGAAAAATTACGTTGTCAAAATTCGTTCGTTGTTAACTTGCAACAATGACAATAGCAAAAAAAACAAAACCCAAAAAACAAGTTTCGGGAATCCGGCGATTTTAATGCGGGGTGGGAGGAGCGGGGGCGAGATTCCCGGAATTTTCTAGATACCGAGGAAAGCCAAAATCTCGGACAGTCAAGAACATCGAGATTGCGAATTACAGAATTCGAGGGATAAAAACTGAGGTGAAATCAATCTTTACTTGTGAATTCGTCGATAAAAGAACGCCCTTGGCCGCTCATCGACCTGGCGCGATGCCGTTTCGCGCGTCGGCGATCAGCCTCGCCGACGTGGCCTCAACGCGATATCATTATTATCTTATTTACAATATTGCATACCTCCTGTACAACTCGTTGAGTTACAGTATCCGGGCTCTGTGACTCTTTCAAAAGCGTCAGAATTTGTCGAAGTCCTTCCTCTTGTGGTTGCCACGCCATTTTCATCGTGTTTTCTAACAGCACCACAACCTTTGATTTCGAACGTAGCCAGCCTTCTCTGACCTCGCAAGCGAGCGAGCGGAAGTTCCCCACCAGTAAAACTCAGGTTGCATTGCCAAATATTTGTCACTCAGCGCGCTCAGCGCTCAGCATAAATGCTGCGCACGAATGCGCGCCAAATTCGAACAAACAATAACCACTAATCTATATTACATACATATATGTATATATAAGTAGCAATAAGGATCGTTTCGAAACTAATCTTAAACTTTTCAGTCTTTCTTACAACTCTTACAGAATGCAGGACACAAAAAATGTCTCCTCAGCGGTTATATTCGCGACAATCGAAGAACGTAAACTGCGGTTGGGATGGTCGGGATACTTACGAACGGCGTACGCTTCCGGCGATCCTCGCGACCTCTTGGCGCGGCTATTTTAAAAATATTATCGAATATTCGAATGTGTTATACGCTAGATCAGCTAGATTCTAAAAAGAATATACATATGTGTATACAAAAAACATATTCAAAAATTTCATTTTATACGTATAAAAATATTTACATTTTCAGAGTACTTGACATATTAATTCCTGGGTATACCGGTTTGACGTATATTTCGTTCTTGGTTGTTTTTACGCTCATATATACTCGGCGGTCTATCTATAGTTTGGGTTTGACGTATCATGTACAAATATCAGTATGTACATTTTACATATTTATATATATATAGGTATACATATTGTATTATACATACATAATTTAAATCAATTCTCATATAATAATTTTAGATATATATATATATATATATATATATATATATATATATTTCTGACTTAAAATGTTCCTTTTCAAAATGTATATAAAAATTTCAAAGACGATTAATATATTCAGAATATCGCAAACGCCACCCTGGCGAAAGTATCGGATAGAAATTTTATCCGACGCAAACCGTCGTAATCCGAAAAAGCACGGAATCTGTCCTCCATCTAAACCGAGTCATTCCATGTCGATTTTCCAATCAGTTTCAGTCCGTGCCAAATTGCAAAATTCAATCCGTTTTAACCCGTCACATAATGCGTCTACTAAACCGTTTCATTCCTGGATTTCAATCCGAACGAATTCTCAGTTATTCCGACACATATTTGCAATCTGTTTTATTCCCCGAGTTCAATCCGAACGAATCCTTATTTATTCCGTCACACATTTGCAATCCGTTTCATTCCTTGATTTCAAATCCGAACGAATCCTCATTTATTCCGTCACACATTTGCATTCCGTTTTATTCTGTGATTTTAATCCGAACGAAACCTCAGTTTTTCCGTCAAACATTTGCAATCCGTTTTATTACCCGTGTTCAATCCGAATGCTGGAGTCCAATCCAAGACCCGTGTTCAATCCGAATGCTGGAGTCCAATCCAAGTATATACCCTGGTGAAAATCCGAATGTACGGGGTGTCCAAAGTACAGTTCGTGTACAGTTAAACGCTGTTTTAACTGTACACGAGATGTACAGAAAATGTAATTTGGACCAGTGTACACTTCCTGTACAGTTCGATTTTTACCAGGGTAAACCCATATGTTACGGTTTAAATACTCCATTCGGTCGTAGCATAAAAAATTGTATAAATTTAGCTACTGTACTAGACACAGGTTTTTCTACAGTTTTCCCTGTGTCATTGTACATCCCT
>JAPYZR010006898.1:0-12661 GCA_030522945.1 Trichopria nigra
GCGGAAATGTAATAAAATTCTGTAAAGAGGGACTTTTTCAGAAAATATGTAATTACAACGTTCAGGAAATTTATAGAATTTTGCGAAAATGACCATCTCATCAGATTACGAATCCGTTATCCGATTCTCGAAATTCAAAATGGCGGACGCAATATGGCGGGTTGATAATTTCGAGAACTCATGAAATTTTATAAGAATCAGTGTCTTTAGGTTTTTCGGGACGCTGATTACGAATCCGTTATCCGACTCTTGAAATTCAAAATGGTGGATTCTATGTATCATGAATGTAATGTCCAAAATATTACTATTTACTCTGTTATTCTACTCTCAGTGTGACCCAATGACGTGGAAATGGTAGAATTCTGTCTCCGTCGGGGTGCTTGATTATGCAGGTAATTCTGGTTAGGATAAGTTGATTCTAATATTGAGAAGGATGAAGAAAACTTAAACATAACAAATTATAAATAAAATTGCAAACCAATCATGAATTCTGTCGGGTAAATGTAGAAAAGGAAAATCCTAATATTTATGGAGAAAAGATTTTATTGCAAGAAAAGACATTCTGTTCAAAATTTCACTATTTCAGCTTGTAGTAATTGAAGTACACAAACAAATCATGCATAGGTATTTAAAATTTTCCAAAAAAGCTGATTGCGTATCATGATTAAAAATTAAAACTAGAGGATCCAATATAGCGGACTCGAATTTTAAAACCACAATACGTATAATAGTTTCATATATTTGCACAGATACGACCCTTGCAATTCGTTATAGATTTTCACTTTTTAGGATTCTGTACTTCTAGAAACTCTTGTAAGAACACTTTTCTAAGTCTGCGTCCTGTACCTTATTCTGTTTTTTTAGGTTTTGGAGGCTACTATAGAATATAAACATTTTTTTAATTTTAAGTGCATGAAAGTTTAAGCAATTTTAAAAAAAATTAATTTTTTCAAACATTTATCTAAGATTTAAAAAATGAACAACAATGTAAAATATCTGTTATAATGAGTTGTACTAATTTTATTTAGAACGAATGGTTTTTGCAAAGTGACACTGATAGTTTATGATTCATAACTCTGATATAAAAGTCCGATGAGTTCTTGATCTTGCTCGCGACATTTTTCATTTCTTTACGAAAATGCGTAAAGCAATGATTTGAAATTTATTATTAAATTTATATGTTTTCCTGTTTTTTTACCAGACATCTTATTCTCAGTATACATTTATCTCGGATGAAATGTATATAAAATATGAAGCAGTAAAATGTGCCCGGGATATCTCACAAATATAGTCGTAAAATAATATTTATAAGGACGTATATTAAAGCTTCTAAATAATATATGTTACGAATTTTCACCTTGGCGAAAGTCTATATAGTCCGAATTATTCCGAGCGATTCCGTCCCCATCCGAAATCTGTTTCCGCGGCATTCCGAATAATTTCTTGATATCATTTAATATGCTTTATTCCGTGTCTATTGTCCGGATAAACTCGAAATCATTGCGAAAATTATGTTCTATCCGTTTGCAATTGTATAAAAATATTTGTTCAAAGGAATAAAAGGTAAAGAAATCCCAAAAAAGAGTTTCTTGAAATGGCTGGAATCTACAAATAATAGAATAATAGAATTAAAACTTTTCCTTAAAAATTCAATTTTTATTCATTCACGTGATCAGCGGTATTTGACAAATGGCATTACTGAATGTTTTTTTATAATAATAAATGTCGAACTAATTGTAACATCATCATTCCAAACATTTAATTTATATTTGGTTCGCGGATTTAGTTCAATTGGCGACGCATAAAATGTATTCTTTACCATGTTAATGTATCTGTTACCATTAAGATGCGGAATCTAGTTCAATTTAAATTTCAAACTCTGCTTTGTATGGAGATGCGAATTATAAAATCTAAGATCCGACCGTATGATTATTCGCTCGTCGAATTATATGACGAAAACATGTATATGAATTGTTTGCCGGATATTTATTATGTTACAAGTCAAGAAACGTCTTATTGAAACTTAATTTTTATTATAGTCTATGCTTTAATGCAAATTATATTGCTTCATTAATTTCGGACACGCTCGTAAGTTAATTTACAGAATAAAATACATGTCACTGGAATGAGGATGAATCATCAAAGAATTACCTCGAACTACTATACCTCTAGATATTGGATTATTAATTCGGACTTGTATTTTATTTTACTGGACAATTTTATTGGAATATTATTATTGGACTCTATATGTTTCTATAGATGAGATGATATATGTTTCTTGGATAGAATATTGAGCCGCTCTTTTTGTGTCAAGTTTTTATTTCTTTCGAAGAAATATTTCATTCTTGGGGGACTGGAAATTCTCCAAGTCATTCTCAAAAGAGTGAAATTCACACCATAAAGTGTGAAAAATTAATTTTTTTAAAAAGTGTCTCAGTTTTTACTCCAAAAAATTTAGAAACGAATCCGTCTATGAAATACTTTTATGAAATATTATAATGATATCGTTTGAGATTTTATCATCATTATTATTATTATCATTATAACGTCATCAAATATCTAAATTAACTAAAAGATCCCTCAAATCCTTAAACAAATTACTGTAAATGTAAACTTATTACAGCCCGATGTATATAAAAAATAAATAGTTTTAACATATGAATTACTTTTATATGCATAGAAAGGCTAGTTAACTAAATCAATTAGACAAATAAAATGTAATAATATAACGTAATGACATAATGTTATATAATATAATGTTATATTAACTGTTTTTTTTTATTGATCGCTAATTGAATGGACAGTGCATGCAACGGCACGTGAAAAATTTCGAAAACTATATTCTACCGGTCTTGGGGTAATTTCCGTCACATCATTGAATGGATCATTAATCGCTACTCTATGCAAATCATTGTATTCAAAGCCCGGCGTAGTTGAATTTCCATTGACTTCGAGCCCCTAGATGACGTGTGTAATGCGCAATACATTGTTTTGTTGTGAAGTCTTTGTTGTGAACCACCAAGACGGAACTCGATTCAAGAACTTTGCAACGAAAACTTTTTTAAATTTTAATTAACTTCCCAATAAGCAAAAAGATATCTTGCAGATATCTAAAAGATATCTTGCGATCCTGGCAAGATATCTTAAAAATGTCGAATAGATGTCTAAAAGATCTAAAAGACATCTTTTAGATGTCTTATGCAAATAGATGTCTAAAAGATCTAAAAGACATCTTTTAGATGTCTTATGCAACACAACTTTCCAGAAGACATCTTTTAGATATCCTTTTAAATAAAGACGTCTATAAAAGATATCTTTTAAATATTTATGTCTCTAAATGTTTATTGCCCCCCCCCCCCCATGTATAAAATTAAAAACAAAATTTAAGCAATTGTTTCCGGTATAAAACTATATTCATCATATTCCCGACACGTTAAGGCATCAATTAAGCCAATGAAAAAAAAAAAAATCAGTTTTTTTTTTAAATTCTGCTATAGCATAATAAGGTCTTAATATATTCATCAAAACAACAGCATCATCGTGTAATATAATGATTACTTCATAAATAGCATACCTCAACGTTGTATGCATTGTGAATTTTCATGTATACTTTCTTTGATATGCGGATCGCATTCATTGTAGTCAAAAGATTATGACGGAATAATCAGAAATGTATCACGGAAATCGTAATTTTTTCCTTCGATCCTCACTGATCCACGACCTTTATATACATGAAAATCCATGTAATATAGGAGAGTAAACTCGCTTTCTAGACATTTTCGAGCTGTCAATATTCCTAAAAAAGTAGTCGTTACTGTTTACAAGGGGAGGAGTGACGATCGACCCATGCTAATTAATCTAATCTCAATTTTCATTATTGACTAAATTTTGCTATTATATTAATAATTGTAATATTTTTAACGCAGAAAACACATTATTTATTCAGTTGTACTCTGGTCTGAGCGAATTGGCCTCAATTTAAATAATACTATGAGTTTCAAGCAATGTATTAGAAGTAAAGCATCATTACTATGACTAATTTTTAATTTTTATTTCTGTATATTTGATCTCCATGTTTGCTCTATTGCTTACAATGGGCTGTATTTACAAATTCACATAGTACTATTATATTAATTATATTTTGTTTTGATTTGTATTGTTTCATTCTTTTGTAAGGACTTTTAGCCCGTTTATTAATAAAGAAATAAATAAAAAATAAATTATTGTATGTTGTCCATAGTGTTCACAGTCTCGATCTTGATCATCGTCTGTGTTGTCCATTATCGTTTATTTCGAAAAAAAATCTGATTGGAATTTGATCATTTTTGAAAGGGACAAAAAGTTTACCAAATGATTTAAAATGGTTTGGGCAAACTTTTATTCAATTTTATTTTAATGTCGTATCAAATGCACGTGAACGTTTATTGGATCTACAGCTTTTTTCCTGAAATCCTAAAAAAAGAATCGTTGTATATTTTTGGGTTGGGTTAGATTAGGTTTTTGTCATGTTAGCTAAAGAAGAGATAAGACATCTCTTGTCTCATAAAATGATTCCGTATACTTTTAACAAAAATTACATCTTTATTCGTGTAAGTCGCTTTAGAAATTCCTATACAAAATCTAAATTTTGGCATAGTTTTGGTCACGATTTTTAATCATTGCGATCGCAGCTAATGTCCAGCCAGCCTTCCGTTATACTGGTCATAAATTCCACGGGGTCCATTAGGGGGTCATCATTGATAGCAAACGCAATTTTTTGACTGCTCAGCATGGTCACGTGATTTCCTTCTATTTCATGGACGGTTACACGGTCTCTAGTCACCTGAAATCAAATTTCTTTTATTCGCGGCATATTTGGGAATTGTTATTTCAATTCCACATAGTTAAAGCTAGGCAAGAAACAAACAAATTAAAATATAAAAAGCAATCAATCAATGAAACTATATGTTCATCAAAATGTAAAAGTGAATTTTATGATTTAATGGCAATTGTGAAAATAATAATAGCGACATTCAGTTGAGCTTTTCGTTAACTTTTACGTTTTCTTGATTTCATCAATATTTTACTTTTTCGAAAATTCCATAAAATAATAGGCACTCATTTACAAAAATAAACATTACCTTTCCAAGTCCATAATCTTCACCAATGTCACCAATGCCTTGTACCGACGGCATAGTTGGTTTGAGAAGAACGATAGGCGCTCTAATCGGTGGTAATTTTGAAATGTCGTATTCTTGAAGAGCGAGCAACCGATAGTAAATGGCTGTACATTTACCTCTTAGAATATCATCAGACATTTCTATGTCTTTTTTCAAATTCGATCGACTACGAGATACAAAGGCCTCTACTTTCTTCTCCCAGCTTTTGCACTTCTTTAAATCCAAGGCTAGCTGCAGATTACATAAAATAAGAGTAAATATAAAAATTGTAGAATTGTATTTTTACTGAACATAGGCATAAGTATAAGAAATTAAGTAACTTGCGCGTATATATTCGACTTACATCTGAACTAACAGATGGCGAAAATATATCCGTCAAACCAAGTAAAATAATATTTTCGAGTTCGTCGACATTTTCGGATGCTAATTGTTGATTCATGATAGCCTTCATTTGTTCTGGCGCTCCATCAATAAGTACTAATCTACCCGACAGACCTTCTGCTTCTAATTTCCTAGCAAGTTCGATTGCTATTAGCGCTCCGAACGAGTAACCAGCTATAACGAAATTTCTTCTTTCTTCGATTTTCTTGAGCGTGTGCTAAAATATATAAGAATATAGCAATTATAATAGGAATGGATGAGATTTATTACTGAAAACATTACTAAAAATGAAAGATAATCACTGGCAAGAGATTATGTGCTAGAGCTTCGATACTCCTTTGATTCAAGTAATTCATTCCATACTGAAGGCATGTGGCGGGTGACTTGATCCACGAAGCAAAAGTTGAGAATATCTGTCCATACCCGTCGATACCTGGTATAAGGAATATTTCACGTCTGCCAACTTCTTCTTTCGTTTCCAATTTTAAGCAGGTTTCTTGATTAAGTCCTTCTAAGCCAAGAGTTCGAACTAAAAGCTTAATACCAGATAAAGTGTCGGCATTTTCTTCACTTTGTCTTTTCTTTTCGGCCTCAGCTTCCTTCGCTGCCATATCCGATAATGTTGCAAAGTTCAGACTACGAAAATCTTGTGCTGTCAAGAATATTCCGAATTCGCGCTCGACAGTTTGTTTGGTTTCTATGGCCATCATCGAATCCATGCCCAGATCTGACAGTGACCTATGCTGATTTATCGTCGTTAAATCATTTAGGCCTGGGAAAACAAGGTAAAATCACAGTTATTATAAGTATCTTCAAAGATTACCCGATGAAAATGTCTGATCGAAAATGAAAGAAAAATTATTAGAATATCTCAAAAATTACCCATTATATTAAGAACGGTGCTAACAATGCTGGTAGCGCCGGAGCCTCCGGCTTGTTTCTTTGCTACGACTAAACTGGAGACGATAGGATGTTTTTGTTGCAAGAATCCATCTAATTGCTGGAGGCAAGATGAAATCTTTTGCTGCATGATTCCAGCAATTATTAATTCCTTATGGTCTTCTTGCATGTCCGCGACCAAACCAACACTTCCAATGGTGCCCCATTGGATAGCCAATGATGGAAATCCTTCAGCTGCTCGTTTCTCGCAAATACTTTCCATTACTGCGTTGGCCATGCTATAATTAGTTTGTCCCGCATTTCCTCGGCCAGAGCAAACCGAAGAAAAGGCTACGAAGTGTCGAAGACGAGGACAGATCTTCCTGGAGACTTGGTCAAGTTGCTTCGTGCTCCAGGTCTTAGCGTGGAACGACTCCTTAAACGTTGTCGGGGATTGGTTCTCAAATAGACGGTCCTTTAAGACGGCTGATAAATTAAAGATTCCATCAACTGGGCCGAGCTTCGTGGCGGTATTAAGAATAAATTCACAATCTTCCTTCTTCGACGCATCTTTCTGCGTGACAATAACGACGTTGATGCCGTAACTTTCCCAGAGTTCGAGCTTCATTTTTTGATATCCATTTCTTACCCCACGTCTGGATACCAATACGATGTTCTTAGCACCCCGCAATATTAGCCAATCCGTGAGTTCTAGGCCTATGCCTCCAAGGCCACCGAGGATGACGTAGCTGTGCTTATCTAGACAATGATAACGTGGATACGCGAGTATCGGAGCGTTGATTGGTTCATCTTCATCTCGTATTTTTATCATGCATTTGCCGATGTGGTTTCCCGCAGCCATGTGTCTAAAAGCATGCTCCAATTGATCCTTCCGAAATACCGTTCTGTTAAGTGGTCTAATCGCTCCACTTGATAAACCACCACTCACGAACTTTTTTAATTGGAGCTTTTTCTCAATTGGAGCTTCGAATATATTGTCCAGCTGGACTCCTTGGAAGCTAACTTCTTTTAAGAAAATTTCCATTCCTAAAGAGCTGTTTGCCGCTATATCAAGATTGCCAATTTCCAAGAAACGGCCACCTTTTGCCAAACAGCGAACGGAGGCTTGCAATTTCTCGGCGGACAATGAATTCAAAACTATATCCACGCCTCGCTTTTTGGTCTGTCGTATGACTAAAGGCTCAAAGCTAGTGTCGCGAGAGTTGTATATGTGATTTTCTGGTATTTGCGGGAACTTCTCATGGATGAATTTTCTTTTTTCTGGCGTGCCGACAGTGGTAAAGACTTCACAGCCTTCGGACAGAGCAATATTGATGGCGGCCTGACCCACCCCGCCTGACCCTGCATGAATCAGTACTTTGTCTCCTTTTTGCATATTTCCGTGTACGTACAGAGCATAATAAGCCGTAGCATATGCGACTGGCACGGTAGCTGCGTCTTCAAGACTCCAATTATCAGGAACGTACCAAGACAGATCTTTATCTGCTAGAATTAAATTTGACAAACCGCGGTTTCGAACCATGCCCATGACTTTGCGACCTGCATGGTCGATTCCTGAGTATTCGGATCCAATAGCGCATTGGATTTCCTGCGTCTGACGTGTTTTTCCTATGACTTCGATTGACATTTTTCCAGTAGACAACATAACATCGCGGAAATTGATCGACGAATAAAACACGCGAATGATGTTGCTGTCCTTTATTTCAAGGGAAATTTGACCCTCGTGCCAGTTCATAGTGGACAAATCTCCTAGGACTTGTTGATCGACGAACGCGTGGTGTACGGGTATCATTTCTAAACGTTTCAATGGCAAGTACCTATATGTTCCCCAGACTCCATTCTTTCCGAGGACGTTTATTGCTAGATCTAATTGCAATTGTTTTGCGAATATCGGATTCTTCAATGAAAACGACGAAGCATGCGGGTCTTGGATGAGTAGGCCTCGGAATATTTCACCACCAGGTTCTTTTCTCAAACTTTTCACTATACCCATTATTGTACATTCCCCAGAACCCACAAGCAGGATTCGAGCATTTCCACTATGGTGTTCCAGCACAGTTTTTACCGCCGCTTGCATCTCTGCTACCCAGGCGAATTCTGCATCATTTACGTGTATCACTACAATATTCCTTGATACCTTTTCGTTTTTCCGAAAAAGTACTAGCAGTTCTTTTCCAAACCTTTTTTCCATAATAACATCCACTCCACAGCTTTGAGCGCTATCTATTGGATTCGGTCCATCGATATCTTCTCGCGAAACGATGAATCCTCCGTCCTGAACTGCAGAAAGAAGTTTTATCAAATTACTGCCTCTGTTCTTAGTCAGCAATTTGCATCCGATCGCCAATTGAGCACTAGTGTCATTTCCGAGCTTCTTGGGATCAATAACACTGAGATTTTTCGGCATTTGATTTTTGTCGACTATGCCATTAGTGACAATATTAACATCTGCTTGGATCAGCGGCATGTCGTTGATAGATTCTTCAACGTAAACGGATAGAAGGTCATTCAAGACGAATTTATCCTCTTCGTCGATTAGCTCGATTGTCTTCATTTTGTTCTTTAAATGATTTTCCACCACTATGCTACACGCGATTTGAATAAATTCCCGAGGATTGATTTCCGCACGGTCCACGTGAGCGATGAACCGATACTGTTCTAAAACAGGTTCACCGGTGAGTTTCATTCTGTTGACAGCGTTGGCTTTCAAACCACGAATTTCTACTCCACCACATACAATACAGTCGAGCTCGGGGTACACGGATACTGGAAACTCTGTCAAATAAAAAGGAGAAGGTAAAGATTACTGAAGATCAATCGGAATACATAATGTATCAATTTAAGCATGTCCACGAGTTATTCATACGTTTCTCGTCGCTGTTCATCGCTTCTATTTCAGTTGAATGAAACTTCGTGTCGATAACGAGCTTCTGAATCCCTGTTACCCTTAAAAGTCTACGAGAGTTGGAAGCTAACACTTGCATTTGTAGCATGCTATCCATAAATGCGACCCAATTGCTGGCCCAAGTGATGTGACCTTTGTTTCTTCGTATAGAGGCACGCTTGATTCCTCGAAAGAGGCCCGTGTAATGGTATCCACGTATACTCAGTTCTTTGTAAATGTCTATTTCTGTAAGTAACTCTTCGCAATGTTTAGATTCTTCCATGAATGGAACATTCATTCTCTCCTGGGTTGGATTTAATGCGTTGCGAATAGTTCCAGTTACGACCGCCTCTTTACCATCCACAACTTCGAATCTTCCAGAACCTTAAAAACGGAAAAGAGAAATTAAGTTTTTGTTATTTAATAATTTCTATCTATATGTATTATTACCTTTTTGTAACATCAACGTTAGCTCAATAATTCCTTCCTCAGGTATAATCATATCCTTCAAGAATTTGACATCCTCAAAGACTATAGGAATATCCGTGTACTCTTCTCTTCGCATAATGCCAAAGGTCTCCCATATCAGTTGCAAATATCCAGTGGCGGGTATCAAGGTTTGCCCGTCGATTACATGGCCCGCCATATACGCATAATCTTCTTCTGCTAGACTTAATTGAACGAGCCGTTCTCCAGATATCACCTTTTTCTGCAATCTGTACGAAGTTACATACCAGTCATCGGAATGCTCCCATCGGATGTGAGGAGAAATCATCGGTGTACCGCGGCTCACCGGATACGGCACCTCCGGATAAAGATTCTTCAATTGTGGTTGCAGGCCAGCATTGTACAGTTTACCTAAAGCCTGGAAGACAACTTCGGTATTGTCCCTGTGGCCGCGATGTGCCATAGCTACATTCTTCACGCCTGGATGCAAAGACCTTCGAAGAATCGCTTGCAGTAGACCATGGGGTGCAATTTCAATCGTCACTGCATCTTTCGGTATCAGATAAGACGTTTCTTCGAATAATACCGAACTTAGCAAATTGTTTGTATGATAATCCGCAGAAGATAGTCGAGCTGCTGCAGTGTTCCATTCGTTTCGAGGCACCGAAGTGCTCATCCACTTCGGACTTCTCGCCTTTGGCTCCGGAATAACTTCTTGGAGATAAGCTAATAACTTTGGTCCCATGGCGGCTATATACCGACTGTGATACGGAATATTACTGCACGGAACTTCTCTAGCGAAAATTTTTTTCTCCTAAAAAGTACAGAGATTATGAAAGACGATAATGATCAATTCATTAACTTATTTTTATTACGAATTTGTCTGCACATTTTTCATGCAGTTTCATATTTTGTCCAATAACTGGCTCAATGGATGGAAGATTACCTGCAGTTCAGCTACAAAATTTTTCATAGATTCTGCAGGGCCACTAATTGTTGAGCTTCCTGGTCCGTTGTGACATGCTATTTCGATATCCGCAGGACACATGTCTTTCAGATCTTTGTAACCGAGTCCAACAGCCGCCATTGAACCAAAAATGATTTCAGTTTCCACGGAAGCTTTTCCTCTCGAGTAAGCAGATAGAATCATTTGTTCAGCGGTGAAACAACCGTCTGCATATGCACAGCCCAGTTCTCCGACGGAATGACCAATTATGTTATCTGGTACTATACCGGCAGCGGTTAGTATATCTACTAAGCCAATCTGCAATTAATAATAAAAGTAATAATATGGTTGGATTATTTCATTTAATATGTATGTTTAATGTCTATAAATTATTTACTAACCTGAACAGCAGCAATTCCTACAAATGAGTTCAGAATATTATCGAAGGTTTTCTTGTCTTTGTTCGTCAATATGTCGTAGATGTCGATTCCGCGAGGTTTCAGTACCGAATCGCATTTCTTGATAGCTGCAGCAAATATTGGTAAATGCAGCAACGCCTCACCTGCAGTACAAATTTAAGACATTCATTATAAATTCAATTTAATTTTTACTTTACCTATGGATAAATTTTTTTCGTACCCATGCCAGGCCATTGCGATCCCATTCCGGAAAAGACGAACCAGATTGGTCTTTTGGCTCCTGGATAATGTTCGATTTCTTTAACATGAGTGTCGGTAACTTCTCGTGGTTCAAGAATTGTGTAGCCTCTGTATAAATGCCCAGGTATATCTTCGGAATACACGTCGTGATGCATCGCAATATATTCCACATCTACCATTCTGCTTTCAATCTATCGATGTCATAATTTCACATCAATTAAATCCTTACATTTACTCGAACATTAACAAAATACTCACATCATTTAGTATTGTTGTCACTCCTTCTTCGGTTCTTCCAGATACGACGACGAGCCTCGGAAGGTCATCGTTAGGGGCTCCATTATTCACCTTCTCTTTGTTGTGCGATTTCAATAGTACATGGCAATTCGCTCCTCCAAAACCAAAAGAGTTGATACCAACATATCCTCCTTCCCAAGGTGTGGATTCTGTTACTACTGTAAGCCGTCCATCTTCGAGGGCCTTCACCCCCTCTCGGGGTTTATTGTAATGCAAATTCGGAGGTATTAAGCGCGACTCCATTGCAATGATGACCTTTTTACCCCACGGAACACACGTTGCGAATTAATACATTCCCTTCACATTCTCCATTTATAGTTTCACGAATAAATACCTTAGCAATTGAGCAGAGTCCACTTGTTGGTGAGGAATGTCCCAGATTCGATTTAACCGAACCGATTTTCAGTGGAGTCTTCCGATCTTTGCAGAAAACGCTATCAAGGGCGAGTACTTCTTCCGGATCGCCGATTTTGGAACCAGATGCATGCGCTTCGATGTAACTCAATTCGGTAGGTGGAATTCCACATTCCTGATAAAAATCTTTAAGGAGTATGGTTTGCATATGGCTGGATGGGAAAGTGATTCCCTGTTCCTTGAAACCATCGCAGTTTGTTTTCGCATGAACGAAAGTGGCATAAATCCGTCTAGCGTCTTTGGCCTTTTGCAGATAAACCACAGCGATTGCTTCACTACGTGCGTAACCATCCGCATCAAAGCTGGCAATTCTAAAATATGGGTGTAGAATTTTTAAAACTATATATTACTGTACGGTATCAGTGACGTGGGATTTTTTATTCTTCATCGCGGATATTTTAAATGACTTTAGAAGCGGGTAGTTGTAATATGGGTTTTAATTATTCTAGAATAAGAATATGAAAAATAGTCTAAGGATTTGCTTGGTATCATTGTATAATATAAAATGAAAGGATGCCTAGAACATCCACTGCTAAGAAGGATATTTCAAAGAGACAAAAATTAAAAGAATACT
>JAPYZR010006900.1:0-16063 GCA_030522945.1 Trichopria nigra
AAAAAAAAAAATAAAAAAAAAAAAAAAAAAAAAAAAAAATAAAAAAAAAAAAAAAAAAAAAAAAAAAAAAAAAAAAAATAACAAGAAAAAAAATGTGACACTGAAACAAATTTAAAAAACCGCGCGACAGCATCGTCTGCACGAAACGGCATTATATTCCTTACAAGCTCACTCATATACATCCGCTTTAGCGGGGAAGAAATTCATCGTCGACAAATCCCGTGGCCGGGAAAATGTAAATCCGCACCTCTGCCGGTACCGGGGCCGTTGGAACGATGAAAAGTAGACCGGCAATTTTGCCGGGTAAAAGATAGGACTCAGATATTATCCAGCGTCGAGGATGTTTGCGGAACTATGGTGTGCGGGTGTCTGCAGGTCCCCCCGGGTCGTCGAATGCACAGCACGAAGACTGCGGCGTTTCGTTTACAGTTCGTTACAGCGGCAGGTTTATTCAGTATGTAGTTCAAAGCAGGCAAAGCCGCTGGCCTTATGTATACCATGAAGGTATATATGGCGTGGCAACCATAGCGCCCCCTATACCGTTCCACTTGAACCGCGAGATTTCCGCGCGGCATGCACGGGATGGCAAGCTGCTCCGAAACTACCAGGGAAAAGGGCAGAGAAGAGGCGAGAGAGAGATAGGGACAGGGGGGGGGGGGGGGTATCAACAGCATCTCGCGGCGGCCCGCGGCCGGGTGTTATTTGCATTATTTATACGTCCCACGAGCATCGCCGTGGTTATAATCGAGAAACGGACCCGCTCGACGGCCGTGATTACACATCGTTATCCCAGTTAACCCACCGGAAATGACGGGGCTGAAACCGCTCCCGACTAGCCGATAGGACAGAGGAGTTACGACCGCTCCCAAGGGAGTTTCCTGCGGAGACGTTCTCCAAGGAGATCCGAAAGGAAGCAGACTAGCTGCGCGCACCTCGGGCTTTTCAGTGATTACAGCCGTAAAATCGCTCTTGCACGATTTGCGCCCCGTCGTCCGTCAAACGTGACTTCTTCGCACGGTTAGCTACACATATATATGTATATATTTTGTTTTTATGTTATTTTATTTTATCTACTCTAATTTACACCTCCCTTAAGTATATACGTACTATATATATATTTTTTATTTTTCACCTGATTGAAAAACGATGTAGAAAAAGAGCTGGTTATATACTTGCAACGGTTATTTTCTTTTAAAAGGGCTATTGAATACGTATTTGCAGCTTCTTTATAAATGGATTGAACTTTTATTTCCATTTTAAAAAATTGGAGAGTAATTGTGTCCAGCTTAAATTATTGACAACCATGAAAGATTTTATATAGAGAGTTCCATATGACATTCCGATAAGCAGTACATATGATGATGACGATCATAATGATGACCAAACTAATGACAGACGTTCTCGATTGACGTATTTGTGATCATTATGGTACGGCACTGATGGCGATGATGGTTATTACATGGATGACAATGGCAATGGAAATTCTGTTTGCCATTACGCTGCGTCGAAAATTGCAGTAGTGCTGACGACGCTAATGAATTATCATCAGTCGACGATTTATCTTACGTGCATTATTTTCGAATGACATTTACATGACGTCATCTTGACGTATCTGTGCAATTGTGATGGCCACCGTCACGCCATCACTGGACAGTAGAACTCACACTGGAGGTGAGTCGATTACTGCACCTACACCAGACGATCTTGCACGAGAGGCAAGGCGTGATCAGAACAAATGTCATCATCGCATCTTCTGAAGTTATTGCATTAAACAGGTTATGCGCTCCTTGTTGACTGCAGCGACAAATTGCATCGTCATTGATAAACAAAATGAACCATTTACATCTTCAGGTGGAGATGTTGAGGTTATGAATTCTATCGGTAAGGCAGAAACAAATGCGGCTAGTTCCGACCTACATGACGAAGCTCTAAATCTTCTTGGAGAAGATCCACAAAGTACCATGTGCTATAATTCGCCCGGAACTTCTCATCGGATGGTCTAATTGGGGTTTAAACGGACTGGCAACTGAGGTTAAAAAGAACCTTTTAGAAAAATGTAAAAGTGACAAAATGTTAGAGGCTCAAAAATTAAATCATGAGCATAATTACTTGCTTTCCGAATCTACAATTAAACGCGATTCGTATTTTATTAATACACAAAATATGTTGGGTTCGACAGCTCTTGGCATGACCGTATCAACACTTCTTACAAATAAAGACCTCGTTGCATAACTCGCAACTATTAAGCCGAAAAGCTTGCATTATTCCGAGCATCATTAATAAAAATTTAAAATGTATTTTAGAAAGTTCACAACCGGACGAATATATTTTCGGAGCAAATTTGTCCTTTTAAAAATTATCTTATCGTCGCAAACACATTGCAGTATATTCATACTATAGCCTTTACGCATTAAAATTTTTTTTATGTTCAAACATCGCTTTTACGATTTCCTGGATTCATGACGGAAATGCCTAAACACAATTGCCTCGGGTTGTTGGAGGGGTTCACCCCTTAGTAGTCCCTCCAACATTAGTAACCTGACCTCAAAGCAATTCCAATATGCACATACAATTTGATTCCCTCGTGAAATTTAGATTATTGTATATATTATTTTATAAACGGACGGTTTTGGGGACAAGACTGTATTCTAAAACAAGACTTCGTGTTCATCCTTTCTTATCATTAAAAACTCGTACGCATCAACAACCCGCAAGGTTATTGACTGAAGTATAAAAGTTGCTTTTGTTTTGATAAAAAGTGTAAATTTCCTCAAACAAAATTAAATGATAATGTTTTCGCTGTATTTGTCAGGAAAACAATGCCTGCTGCAATTATTAACTCAATACACTCAATCAAAATTTTAGCAAAATTGTTTGTTCATTTCCGAGGACTTACCTGGCTTTCTTACGGCCACTTTGATATAAATACAAGCAACCATTGATGATAATATGTAGAACTTTTCACTTACCTGAAAAATAAAACAAAACCATGTTTTATTAATTTTGATACAAAATGTATGACATATATTTTGTTTATTGTTATAAGTAAAGTAATGACATATATTAATGTTAATTAATTATTATTAAAATTTTTCAAAATTCTTTTAAATAAATATTCAGTATTTTATACGCGAGAACGATTCAAATGCAGTTTTAATGTTGTTTAACGCGTTAAGAAGCAGTCGCCTTCCACAAACAGGCCAATTAATTTACGAAATCTTTGAAGTGAAACAAACAATCATTTATAATAAATATATAATAAAGAGGGCAACAAAAATTAATTATACAATTGTAGGAATGGTAGAAGGGAGGGTAACATCGTCATAATATCCAGAAACAAAAATCTCGGTAACAAAAATATTGATTCCTACATGTTTTAATATCACTACGAAAAAATATGTTTTTTATAAATAGGGCAGAAATTTAAACGCAATTAACCAAAATGTTTGTCAAGCAGAATTCGTCTTCTTTCATAACATATCAAGTAATTGTTACGTCAAGTTTAGTTCATTTTTCGCAGACATCTGAAAAAAGTAAAGTTTGAAAAGTCGATATTTCTTTTCTAATAGAAGAAATATTGAAAGTAATCCTCTGTTACGTTAAAGTACTATCCGCCTTGACGAAAAACTCGTTTTTGTTATTCCTATATATATTTTTTTTAATTTAAATTAATATGTTAATTATAATATACTTAAAACAATTTAAATGAAAAACAAAGATATACCTAAAGATCAACAAATTCTTATCAACAAAATTCGTCAATAATTATCAAATTTTCTGTTTTATCATTTTTAATTATAATCATGTATTTTATATAAATATCTGATCTATTAATATTCAAAATATCTAAATTGCACTGTAAATAAAACTGAGTTTATAAAAATCATGAACTCGGGAATATTTACTACTTGAGTTTTTTTAAATATTTGCCAATAACTCGCAAGATATATTTAAAGAGCCTGATTCAAATTCCAGCTAAAAAATTAGAATAGGTTCAGCACAGACTCTGCTTGGTCAGTGCCAGCCAAAATGATTTATTACGATCTATAAATTATTGCCGTACGTTGTCCCTGTGATTATGACGGGTTAGACATATTGTGGAGTGTGTTTGGTAACGCAGTGGGTAGTGTGATTGACGACGTGACAATCTCAGGAATCCAGAACGCTATTGATGATTATATCTCGGCGCCATTGAATGGCCCACACTTAGATAACAATAGACGAATTACTGCTATGATTATGGATAATATATATCTAACATGTGCTCTCGGCAAGCACTAAACTGAATTTTATATACATGAAAGGAAATAAAGGATTAACCACTAACCCAATAAAGAAAAACCTACTTTCGATACTTTAGGATCAATTTTAGTCGAAAAAATATTACACTTATAAGAAGTACATAGAAATATTAAGTTAAAACTTTTTAATCATTACAAATTGATATGCCATTTTTATGCCTCATTAAAACATTATGCTGAAATTAAGGTTTCACTGAGCTCGATCAGAATTAGACGTAATAACTTAAATATTAAAACAGACTTGAAATTTTGTATTTATTTAAAAACTCATGTATTTTACACGTGTAAGCAAAGCCTTCCAGTTTCATTTCGAATGCAACAATCTGGTACTGTATTTTACGAAAAATTACGTTTGTACCGAGATAAGTAAAAACAAAGTATATAATAAATACGAGATGTAAGTCAAATGTCTTAAAGTTGGGAATCTTCTTCCTCTTACATATTAAATATTCATATTCATTAAATATTCACCAAGAAAAGTCACGCGACAATATTCTTCCATCTCCTGGTTATTTATTAGTAATACGAGATTATAATTTCAATTCATACAATAAACTCCTACTTTGGAATTTCAGCAAGATAATCATTCCCTTGGAACTCCTTCAATGGGACCTCCTATCACGTGGATGCAATAAAAAGCGAAAAAGAGGAACGTACGAAATTGAATTCCGCAGGAATTAGCAGTCGCCTAGAGATGTGAGCCTCGACATGATAGTTGCGTTCGTGTTCTCGTGTTCGCCTCCAGTCGGCTGTATATATAGTAATTGAATAAGAAATGAGAGCGACGAAAACAAAAGAAAAGAACAGGGCCAAATTACACAGCTAAAGTCTATGTGTTTACTGAAAAACAGAAATTTCAAGAAACATTCCTTTCGATTCTTTAAGTCGTTATCTAATGACGAAATCTTTTTATTGGCAAAAAAAACAACATAATTTTAAACATAACTTATTGCAAACATTTTAATAACATAAACTGTAAACAAAATTTTGAATTAAAATTGTTTAGCAGTACTACATTTCAGTCTATTAGCAATTGAATATTATTGTGTAATTTTCTGAAGCATTTCATTTCAATCACCATGAAGAGAATATTCGTCAGAAACATCTGGTGGTGTTACTGAAAATCCCAATTCACAAAGTTTGAAAGAGTGTCCTAGAGAGAGCATGCGAATCAAAGCATTTTATATTTCGGTCACGCGGCATTCTTTGTTTCCATGGATATTCGAAAGTATTACGCATGGACTTGTATCGATTCATATGAAAATGTAAACGGCATCCCAAACCTTTTACCCCGCAGTCAAACTGTGGATAAAAGTTGCGAAAATATATCAACCATTGAAGAGAATATCACAGGAAATGATTTGCTTCATAAATTTACAATAGCCATTAAGAATGCCAACGTGTCCCAAGTATGCGTAAATAATATTTGTATAATGATAACTCATCGTGGAATAACTTTCATTACACTCGTATTTCACTTCAGTTTAAAACTCATAATTTCATCGAAATAGTCTCGAGATTCCGTTTGCCAAATATTAAGTCTTTTCGTGCGTATCACGATAATATTTCAGATTTTTAAATTTGTTACAACTATATTGTTCCCTTGGAATTGTTCCATATTGTGTTCATCGAAACATAAGATGCACCCGATAGTCAGCTGTCAGACAAAATTATTCTTACTACGCTCTGGTTACTATAGAATTAAGCGTGTTTGAAACGGTCTGAACATTGTAATTCTTATCGATTATTCAAAAGGAAGGCGTCATAATGCTTACTTCATTTACTATGCGCAAAGTATATGCCTTATCACTGGTAGAAATTGAACCATCTTATCTGATGTCTAAAAAAGTCAGCATTAAAACTAGACTAACGTTTTAATGCAAATTTTAGAATTTGACAATTATGGTAGATAATATTCGAGTAGCGAGCAAAGCAGGTTAGAATAGTTGTGCATAAAGCTGCTTCCTGTTTATTAATATATGTATAAAAAAAAAAGAGAATAGAAACTTAGAAATTCCCAGGCGTGTGTGCGCCGAAGAAAATGAGATGTTTCCTGGCATCCAACTGGGTGATCTACGCGTGTACAAATGCCCGAGAGCCACAATAAGTGCGCGCACGTGACAAACAGGAACCGGTATCCAGAGCGACGGATTTGCAAGGATCGTTAATCGACGCTTTATTGGCAATGACCAATTAATGTCTGCGAGCGACACGCAAACAATGCAGACACGTTTCAATGGACCGACCAAGAGGCATTCATGGCGAGCCAAAACCAACCAATAGCCGAAGTCTCTGTACGACTATAGTAGCATCCGCCTCGAGTAATGCGTTAACCGACGTCCGACCCGGCTAAACGATTCGATTACGACAAAACTCGGATTATCCCTGCTTCGTAAACGGGATGAAGCAGCTAGAGGACCGGCCGATTGTACGTTGCCTTAAGTGAATTAGTGGCCGTGTCCTGTGTGTTAGTGGTACTCAAACTTTTACCTATACTACTACATACATTTATTTACCCGATAACTTATTGTCTGCACTGTTCAGATAATGGATTGAAAACGAAATAGACCAAAAAAAATCAACTAATTAAATGAACGAAGCTGATGAGAAACATCAAGAAATGTTCTGAAACACCCTATATAAGAGAGAAAACACTGCGATTGTTTCATTACGAATTGTTAGGAATTGACAATAACGAATGCTGTAAATAAAGATGAAAATATATTTCTCTTCAAGATTACGACGCAAATGTATATAGATAATTCAATGTATACAATGTGTATAACCATATAACTTGCAAAGAAAAAACGAAATCAATCATACAAGTTTAAAATGAAAAACTCGTATATAAACATCAGAAACAAAAATGTTACTGCAGTTACCCGTAGACAACCAGTCAACTATGCATAACGCACATCAGATTTGACCTGAATTCTCCCTATATTGTGTCATTTATTTATCATTTAATCCTTGTATAACTATAGAAATCGTAGCTGATCAGAACGAATCTACTAATCTTATACGCTTGATGTATAATAATCAATATAGTAAAAATCCTCTTTTTCTGCTTTGTATTACATTTTACAACGCCACTTTTTCACATTGAGCTAACCAAACTTCAAACACGAGCTTTCGATGGAGTTAACAAGGTGGGTGTGTCGATATAGTTTGCAATTTAAATTCAAGCATTCGTCCACGACTGTCGCAAAAAATATGAATTGTTAAATTCGTTAGTCAGCAGTCAGGTTTAATTTCAGACAAATGCTTCAATCAAAATTAAAAGGTCGCCATTTTTGCTTTGTTTGCAATTATCCATGAATATCAAGTACAATTTCGTATTCAATTAAAAAAGAAAGTTTTACTGCCTTTGAAGCTGTTTTATGTTTCAATGTATATACACAGAAAAATTTTACATTCAAACTGCTATATATTATATAGTAAAGCATCGTAGCGACGGAAACTTTTATCATTCTTGTAATATTCATTTTTTCCATCATAATTCTCACAATCCTAAAATATATATGTTTCCAATCTCGTGCCCTAAAGTTTAATACCGATTTTCTTCCCGAAGGAGCCATAATAAAAGACACTTGGATTAGATGATATAGACATAAATCGTCACTTTCCACAAGTCCAGTTTTTCAACATTATTCGTATAATTTTGACAAATGGTCGCGAGAGAGAGAACGAGACTAAAAAAAGACTTATCCGCTGACATGTGGTTGTCGATTAAATTCTCACTTCGCAGCGAAGCTTCAAAATTAGATTAGCATTTCGCTGTATTGTTGATCATCAGAAACTGTCGTGGAAAATTCTTGCACTCATCGATAGTAATCAATACTTAACTTTTCGAAATCCATTCTAATACACATGTAGGATTTCTTAAGATCGTATCTTAATACGCTTTTTTAAGGTCTCAAATTTTTTCCTGAAAAAATTTGAGAGCTTAAAAATATTCATACGTGCGAATATGGTTTTAAATGGTATTCAAAACAAGGCAGATCTGCAACTCGATTTTTGAAGTCTACCAATCTTTCTATTATTATACATCTTCCTCTTAGTGTATTAGTAATAACGTTAACAATAACGTTCTATCATACTGATATCATGTATAATACGATATAACGTATTACGGTATATACGATAATAACGTATTAAAATTTTTCTCCAAATACAGGTAAAATATAAATCAAACCTATATTTATTTTACCCGTTGGCAAAGAAATATATACCAACATGGGCAAATTAAAAATACCATTGTTCAGTAATAAGCAGTGAAAAATAATACTATTTACATTCGTAAAGATAAAGGTATACATAATTATAACGTAGGTAAAAATATCGTTGTCATTCATTATTTACCAAGTAGTACTTTATAAATTTTTCGCGCATGAAAATGTACGTGTTCGCCGTTTATCACGACACGACTTGCGTGCCAATGTACACTTCGCACATTACCATTTCGTAAAATATGCAGGTTCATCTCACGCAATTCGTAAATAACTTTGTTTTCTTAATTTATACAATGGCATTATTATATCAATTAATACTGGTGATAATGCTATGTTGTCCGTTCTTTCTTACTATTTATTATGCAGAAGTGAAGCCGTAATTGGATTAATATTTTTCAAAAATTAATTATTCTTTAATATCTACTAAATCATTGTTCTATTATGTAGCACTCGTATAAATCATTATAAAACATGTCATTAATAAAGATTATAAATAAAACATACTAGAGAAAACGCTAAAATACAGTAAAATACAGTAAGAAATTATTCCAAAATTATATATATAAAATTTGTAGTTTATGTATAGTTTACTTTAGTATTTTCGCTCGCATTATGGTATTTTTTTTTTTTTTTTTTTTTTTTTTTTTTTTTTTTTTTTTTTTTTTTTTTTTTTTTTTTTTTTTTTTTTTTTTTATCTATTTATTCTATTATATCTATCTATCGATTATAATATATCTTTGTGCACTCCGTTAAATATAGATAATTTTTTAATCAAATCTGGAGGGAACTGATCAATAATAAAATAATCCATAGGTTTATAAATTATTCAAATAATTATAATTTCAATGAAACAAGAATCATCAATAGAATATAATCTCTTATTTGAAAAGAAAAATATTCATATTTATAATTAACCATTTGATTATGCCATTTTACTATAAAAGCAATAATTAATTAAATTAATTAAAAACAACGAGGGATATCATAATTCTAATTTAAAAATAATTTTCTATTGAAAAAAGAAACTTTAGAAAGCAGTTTACACATATTTAAGTCAAGAATTACTTTAATTAATACTTAAACTTGACAGAATACAAAAAAAAGCCATAAAATATTATTCATTAAATGTCCGCAATACGACGTAAATAAAAATATTCAAATATGCTTTTTTGTTAGTAGATGATTTTCAGAGATTGGTTAATTAATTACTTTTCATTGATCTTCTACATAACTTTTGAATAACTGCTGGACATAAATAAAATGCTACATTCGATTCGTTAAATGACTTGGCAACTATTAATCCATATACTTTACTTTTGGCAGAGAAACGTTTTGGCCGTTATCCAGTTTTCAGATTTCGAATTGTCTGCAATATGTCTCAGTAGCAACAAATAAGTTTTTCTACTCCGAAATTAATGTATTATTTTCTTCTTACTCTGCTGAACTAATTATTATTAACTGATTGTAAGTATATATTTAAAAAATAAATAAATAAATGTGTACTATACATATATACATTTTTATCCACTTTAGTAGTTGGTACAACTGCTAAACTTAGATAAAGCAACTTTTAGAATAGTTTACATTTACTAATTTAATTTGTAATGTTGGTTGTTTGTTTGCCTGTACATTGTACCATTAACGAATATAGTTATATTAACAATGCGCCAGTTCTATAAAACATATATTATAGGAACCTAATGACCTAATGAAAAATGAAAAAGAAAGAGTTTTTTTTTTCTAACCATGTATTAGAAATTATCCAAGATCAATTCGAAAATACAAGGACACCTGTTTTTTCTTCCCCTAAAATATTTCTAATTTTTCAAATGAAAGTTACATAATCCACCACTTGTCACCGGTTTCTTTAGTATATCGTTCACGCTGTTATTAAGAGAAGAACTGAGTCGGCAGTGGAACACAGCACCACGACTTGAAGATACTTGGAGGAAACAGGAATTGCGAAGAATAAAAAAAAATATCCTTGGAAGCCACCTCGCTTTCTGGCCGTAAACAATGAAAACTAGAGTGTCCAGCTACGGAGGTATACAGCAGCTCGCAGCTACAGAGAGACAGGGGACGAGACTTCCGATTCGTATAGTGCTCGGAAAATAAATTTACGGGTAAAAGTCGTGTAGTGTGTGTGGGAAGTCCGGGACGTGTGAACAACAGAAAATGAGAATGCGGAAACGGAATATAGGAGAAAACGAAACGGAACGAAACTGGCTTGTCGTTTGTCATCCTTGCGGCAATGCGAATATGTTGCGCGTATGAGACGAGCAGCAGAGGCGGTGGATAAGGATAGCGGTATGAAGAAATTTCATAACTGGAGAACTGCAAACCGATGGCTCAAGTGATTGAGGACGAGAAAAATTGTAGGCGTTCGTCATTGGGCTACGAGATAAACCTCTCGAGGAAATAACTCGCATGAAAAAGTTGAGACATAGAACAATTTATCTTAGCTTCACGTAACTAATAGTTCGAATGTGTCAAATGACAAGTTTTCGTAAAATCCGAAGTGAGCATCGTTGACAATTATAACTTTCATGACCGACAAATGTACTTTTACGAGCCTTGCGATGCAAGTTGAGATAAGTGGTACAATAACTTTTTCAGGACATCTGCAGAAATTGACGTCATCTTTACTTAAATGCAAATGAAATCAAGCACTCGCCAATAAAAAGATGTTCCTGATCATATTACATTATATATAGTTGATTTTTCTCTAATCTTCAAGAATCAAGCAATTATAGATTAACAATGATATAATGAATAGTTTTGACCATTACACTTATAGTCATTACATATACTTACACTATGCAGTTATACATTTGTTGAGGGATATAATCGTCGTAACAAATATCATAATATTTTTAGAGTATTTCGGCCAGTAATTATATTGAAAATATCGACTTTATCGACCTGATGTCAAATTTAATTATTCAAATTACCTCGAGCTTGACAATTAACGTTATTGAAGATGATGATAAAGTTTTAATTTCCGATAAATTTAATACTTAACCTACTGACTTCATTTTAAGAGATCAAAAATTCGATATGTAAAATGTAATAGGAATTAAAATATAAAACTGAAAATTAAACATGAATACTTGATCGCTACTGCATTACAAACGATGCAATAAGACAAAATAAAAGATGAGTTTGCTTTAATGTTATATGCTTATAAAAGGATCATTTTTTCACATTACATAATAATTATATATAAATTATTCGTTATTTCACGTATAAGATCCCTGATCTTCAATGTTACCAGATACACGTGGCGGGGGTGTATACATTTTAAATGGAAACCTACAGGATCTCCTTCAAAATCTGGCAACCATAAATACACAAAATATTTTAAATAATCACAAACTTTATTTTAAACGATTTTTTGTAAAGAATCGCGTTGTTTACTTATACTATATATGAATCACCTAGTACCATTAATTTCGTTTAAATGAACCTAGTACTATAGGTATACATATGCGCCAAATAATTAATCTGCAATTCTCTAGTCTGACCAAATCTTCTATATAGGTCAGACGTTACAATCAGGAAGCATATATTCATGGCTTAATCTTCATTAGTAATCCCATATACGTAAAATTTCATTTTCTTGAATAAATAATCTTACTATATTCAAAAGTGATGTAAGTAATCCTCTTATAAACTGCTTGGTTTATCGGTATTTTAAAAAATTACACAAGATAATTGCAATTATAACGTTTCGGCGGTAGATATGTCTTCTCTTCAGTATTAATTAAAAATATCATAAAGCCGATAATACAGCTTCGTGGTGTATATACTTTGGCCTTCACATTTTCACTGACGCTAATAATACAGCCTGACAGAAACAAAAAAAAAGTTTTTGTCCGGGGAACTGTACTAGACAATTTATACGTATTTTCTTAGTAGCTTAATTTGAATCCGAGAATTGAATTCAAGAGCTAGTTCGTGTTTTCTTTCAAACCTCAAAAGACTTATTTTTTGGGTACTTTTTTTGGTCTAATGAGAAAAGCGAGCTACGTTTGAAATTCTGACCGGGTTTCCAATTTAGAAACTCAGGTTGCATAACAATTGACTAGATTTTCAAAATTAATAATGGTAGATATAATATATATGGCAGACCTATTATGGCGAATGTTATTAAAAATTAGGTTCTATTTTTTTTTGTTATAAGTTATTTTTTATTTTATATATCGTTGTGAGTAAACTGTTATGTTACTGTACATCTCGTATTCTTTATTCGTACTTTAATTTTATATATTTTATATGCCGCAGGTTGTTAAGACTATTGCTCTAGAGAGAAAGTACTTTTTCAATTCAACGCCACAGTTTTCTAAACTGATATGATTAGAAAAAAATTATATTAAAAAAATTCCATGATTAATTTATAGAATTGCGACATTAAAATCCCCGAGTAACAAGTTTTGAAGCGAATCTAAGCAATTTTTAAAAACGTCCGCCATATTGGATCCCCCATTTTGAACTTTGAAAATCTAGTCAGTTGTTGTATAACCTCGATTTCAAAACTTGTCCGCGTTATCGTTACGGCATAAAAAGTGCCCAAAATGTCAGTTTTTTTGAGGTTAGAAGTATGAATTAACTAAGCTATAGTCCTCCGATTATAACCATTTTTTTTGTGCAGCTAAGTTATTAGTCTTAGTGAAAATGGTAATCTCGTTTTATCTATTATTTATATCGGCTTCAATAAGACATACTTACAAAATACTGAAGAAGGCACGCATCTCGTGCCGAAACATTATTTAACAAGATATTTATCAGGGGATTAATTATATCATTATTAAATATATTAATGTTATAGGTCAAGAAATTAATAAAGAGATGTACTATACCGTACAAATGCATTCACATTTAAATGATCTTACATTTATAAACTATACCACTTTAAAATGCATAAAGGGTACGATGTAATGTGGTTTTTGCATATATATATATATATATATATATATATATATATATATCTGTATCACGAAAAAAATATGATCTTGGGGTTATTCATGATCTCGAACAATGGCATGTAGGTACAAAGGGCTATTCAGCGTAACTATAAAGCCTGGGACAAATTTTTTTAACGTGTCCCGTCAGCAACCCAAACATGAATGCATTATTTGGCTCGGCTGATGTTGGCAGGCGATTCGGTGATCCGCCCACAATGTAACATACACCTGTCCTTGTACTTTTACGGATTCCGGGCGAGAACAATCGGTTCTAAATGATCCCATTTATAGAACAATCGTATCAGTAGATGGAATTGGCCAGTCGACAAAATTTTCTTGTTTTCAGTAAAGTATATAATTTTCAGATTACATCAATGTGATATTTGTGGACTTAAATATTAATTTATTTATTCATTTGTGCATAATACATACATTTTATAGTTGTGACAATTGTATAGAGTATAATAATCAAAAATGTTAATAAAAAATTAAAAATCGACTAGACTGGAGCCAATTCGTTGCATTTTCAGTCAATTTGCCAAATTGAAAGACTTTTCCGAATTAATTCAAACTCGGCATATGCCTCATATTTTTCCATTTTTTAAAAAGCATATATGCGTATAGGTATATAGATCAGCTTGCAGTAGTCAAAGTCCAAAAGCAGCTCGAAAACTCGCAAGAGACGAATCGAAGGTCCCGAACGGGCGAGACGACCACGCGGAATAATTATTCGGCAGATTTGCATGCTGATTTTGAGGTCACGTTTGCTCCCTGATGACCAGCGTTCGTATTGACCACGCCACATTTCGCCCTCCTAAATATACGCGGATATCGCAGTGCTTGTATGTACATGCAGATATATAGAATCTCCCGCATTGGAGATTCGCTACAACTCTGGTCGTCATGTCATTTCGCTGCTGCAGTCACATATAGCAACCAACTAATTGCGGAATAATGCTTTTGAATCTAATCTCACCGTAGCTCGTACCTCCGCATATTTGATTCCTGCTTCTTTTAATATATCATAAAATTTTAATTTTTTTTTTTTAATATTTACTATTCACGAATGTTAGTAATTTTCTGAATATTCGTTATTTAAAAGTGATGGATAAAATCCGTCTAAACCTAAGCTAAAAATAAAAATTACACGTTATTGCAACATTTGTTACTTGTATTATCTACATTTTTATGCGATACAAATACTTGTGAAATGAGTTGAAAGTTAGGTTAGAATATGATGTCGTCAACTTTACAAATATAATTCTGGATACCGGTTCGATCTAGTTTTTAACAATTGACTAATTACGCATTATTTTTGAATTCCATATAAATTAATTTTAATTATGACTAAAAGTACAATTTATGACTACGAACTAAAACAAATACACAATTAATTGTATCTTATTTAAACTATGCGCGTTAAAGCCACGTTATTAGCAACATTGCTTCAGGCAGCTTGTGCCAATCTTTGAAGTAGACAGATTTAACGTGTATACGTATATACCTATACGAGATGAAGATGTATGTATATATTTAGAACCGTACCATTCATCATACGTTTTGGAACTAATTGAAAGGCTGAGATACATATACGTTATATACTGAATGAAGCTTCTATCAGCACACCTTAGTGAAGAATCTTGCATATACTCCATAAACTGAGAAACTTTTCTACTACAAGTGCGGATCCTGAACTTTCTCCAAAGTTTACCAACTACTTACTTATACCAAACTATAAGTCACTTATAATCATAACTATACGCAATTACACGTCTCTGGGTGTGTGCGCGCGTGTTCGTGTAATATTCAACGACACGACATAAATTACCGACAATGTTGCCGTTACATCCCTCTTCGTTACTATTCGTATAGTCTTCTATTCAAACGCTACAAGGATGGCTATAGAACGAAGAGTAATGACTTAAAAAAACCATTGTAGAAGTTTTTACAATTGGAAATTAATAGACACAAATAAAAATTAAAAACTACACTCTACAATTCTTAAAATGTCTTTCTGGTCATGATCCATTTATTATTTAACGTGTGAAACTGCTATATTGAAAACCACACGGATCCAAAAGTAAATAGCTTAATCTCATATATGTACATATATGTAGACACGAGATGTGTGACTTTCTATAAAGCTATTTTCTCTTTCAAATCCGAAAGGATAACTTTATATGAAATATTTGTATTTACATATATGAAAATCATATTAATTTTACCCTGGTAGAAATTGTAAGCATTTTTGTTGGATTAAAACTAATTTTTAGGCAAATATGTTGCTTAAAAGATGCATAGAACAAAAATGTCTAAAAAATGCCCAAGACTTGTATAACATTAAACAAAACATATATTAAATATAAAAATCTTACAAAATTATCAAATTGTTATACATGAAAAATAGACATAAAATATGTAAAAACTTATGTCCTTTATAAATGTATATTAAAACTATTATATAAGCTATGTTATTGTAAACTATTTAAATGTTGGACATGAAACTTTTATTTAAATTGTATACATATTTGTTGTCTTGTAATTATACAAGAAAAATGTTTTAAAC
>JAPYZR010006904.1:0-10204 GCA_030522945.1 Trichopria nigra
GAAGTATTCTTTACACGGATGAACGGGTATTTCATCTAATGAAATCCAAATTCTATGAAATGCGTTACATGGAATCAATGATTTTTTTTTCTCGGTGTAGAGCGTGGGTGTCGCACCGTAGAGAACATTATACAAAAATACATCGCAATGATACCGTACATGCCTTTTCTGCATTCGAATGGAATGAAGTAATAAGCTCTGCGGAATCGCTCATCATATTTATTTATATTTGCAGCCATCATATAACCGTCGTGAGAAAAATATAACGTGTCCTTTTTCGTAAGACGTTATACTATAAACTTTGTTGCTGCTTTCCATTTCGTTTTATTCTCTTTTTTCTAAAAAGTCGATTTGTAAATTTCAAATCCAGACAATACACAGAGCTCTCATCGATTTTTATCGAGCGAAGTCGAAGTAACATTTAAAGCATCCGCATATGAATAACTTTGTATATGTATGCATGCATTATAATATCATAACAGTTTCTTCATTTCCCGTTACTTTCTTCGTATGGAATTTGATTATTCTACATTTTCTACAAGTGACGTTAACGTACTTGGATCGTGTATTACCACTCCTCATTTTGCAGAAAAAATTGACTACTTCAAAGTGATTGTTAACCGAATCAAGGAAATCATTATTCATTTTTAAGAAATTAGTTAATAGTATATACCTTAAAACTGGATTATTCCAAGGAAAATATTTCTAGGGATGCTATTTCCAATGCATTAAAATATGGATAAATTGTTTGTTTTTTAATAAACAAATAATACAAATAACGCAGTGCATATTTGCACTGCATGAAATATCGATGATCATCCACGTTCTGTGTCGCTTGCGAGAGAAAGATGATGGCGTGTGCCGTCCTTCAGTCAAGGAGGTAACCTTATTTTAGAACCTACTTTATTTCAGAATTTACCAGATATAGGACCAAAATTCCTGCACATTGTGCATAGTGGGAATTAATTCCCAAACAAATTTGTTCTTAATTTGTATATGCATATCAGAACATGTTTTTTTTAAGATAAAAAAATGCTGTAGGTAATTCTGTTAGGAACTTTTACGAATTTATTGTCGTTTGCTTTATGAAAGCTTATGTTGTAAAAAATGACTTATATCCACTAATCTAGAGATAAGTAACGACACGATCGTTACGCGATGATAAATTGTACCATTATGCGACAATGCATTCTTATGAATCTGGAGAAGCTGTAATGCGGAGGTAATGCGAACACGTGAAGAATATGAAACAATCGAGGAAATAATAGATATGCTTATCCAAGTCATAACGATTCAAACATCTCAATCCAAAAGTTGCAACAGCAACATTATTTACATATGGTAATAAAAATGCTGCCTTATCTTAATTAAGGATTCAAGTTCTCCGTAAAAAGTTACAAACTTAAGGTTGTAAGTCGTAACAAGAACTTAGGTCAAACATTAGGTGCAATACTTCACGTTCAAGTTCAAATACAATAGGTTTTCGCAAACATTGAAAGACGATTGTTTTGAGTTGACCAATTGGAAATCCCAGAAGTCGCGCCACCTGCAAGTGAGAGCTACGAAGAACCTACCACTACGCTTCACAGTATGTGGCGCGACTGTCGAGTATAACTCTAATTGGTCAGACGGCTATAGGTATGATAAGGAAAAAAAAGTTAATATCCCTAGAGGCCTCAAAGCCTATACCCTCGTAAACGGAAATTAATTGCAAACTTCGTTTTACATTTTAATATTGTCTTTGATTAAATAAATTATATTTGTTTACTGGAAGATGTGCTACCAGTAGCCAAGCAAACGATTGCGCCAGTAGAGAGTAAATATTACTGATTAGTAATTGGAGTCCCAAAGGCTCACACTACTTTTGCGAATGATGTTGATGAAGATCGACTTATATGTATTCTTAACATTGAATCCCGATTATTGTATCGGGGACATTTAAGGTTCCATAAAATTTACGTTACGCAGTGACTGGTCGTTCTTGGATCGAAACGTTAAGATAACAAAAAACGTTAACATGGCATGAGATATATCATATATACGTGCATTATACTTATGGTTAAAAAATGTATCGCGCAATATCCAAGCCGTCTCGTCTCTTCGCTTCTTTTATTTCCTCGATTGAGACGTTCGAATTCTCCGCATGTTTGTATTCGTTTCTTTCGACCCTTTTTAAACGCCTGCAAACGCGCTGACTTTCCCCGCCCGTGGTCAGCGTGGCGTCCTCGTACCCGGACTCCTGAGATATGAAAATTTCGCCATTAAGCACGCGACGAAAGAAGAGCGACTTTTGAATTTCAAATGAACGAAACGCGATAGGCTCGTATGTAGGTAATAGCTTCATACAAACAGGTTCTACTGCTTTCAGTAAACGAAGCGGCGCCTTCGGCCGTCGCGTTGTACAGTAAACTGCAACAGCAGCAGCGCCAGGCTCTTTCCCGCCTTTTCACAGAAAAACCCTGGCAGTCTTTAACGATCCGAAGAAGAAGATCTTGGCATTAAGTCCGCGAATTACCTTATAGGCTCAGCCGAGCCAACAAAAAGGAAAATTAATCCGACGGGAGCCGCACGCGGAATCCCGTGCCGGGGCGCCGTTAAAGAAGTCACCAAAGTATAACGTACACCCGTTTCGTTTCTAAGTACAATTAGCCGATTAAATTTTTTTCACCGTCATTTTCTTCTAGCTCCCCTTTTACGCCAGGTACGAGGAATTTCAGGAGACTGCGCGCGCGACCGTTTCGCTTGTAACGTGTCAATCCAATTCTGAAAGTTCGATATTTTGCCCGTTATAGTTTCTTTGGCCGCAGGCGAAGTATGTACATACAGTTTATAAAGATGCCGTAAGTAGTATGGCTACGGGTGTTTTTCCTGACAGGGAGTAGGGGTAGCCACGTGGTTTCCCGGGATCTAAAGCAACGAATTACTGGCCATGGTTTACCCTGTGAGTCTGGCGAAGTGATGGCCACAATTGAGAATATTACTTAAAGACGCGAGTAAAATTTACGTCAGATGTTTAACTGATGATAATGTTGTCGATATGGATGTATTACAACAACAACACAGCATATTGTCTGATTGTGAAAATCATACATTTCAAGGAAGTTGCGCTAGAGGAAATGTTAGGCTGCATAAAAGATGGGTCGCAAACAACTTACAAGATCAACCTTCATCTCTTCAGCGATTTATAGGAATATATTATGAAGTGAAACGACTCACGTTAATGGAGGCAAATGATATTCAATGTCTACCTGTAGATTTTCATCCAGATCTTCAAGACTGTCGTCGCTGTTTTAAGCATTACAAAAATGGAGGCGATGTTGTCGATGGACCGCCACCGATGATTAAGGACTGTGTAGAGTGTAACTTCCCCTATTGGGATAATCCAGAAATTAATGTACGATGAATAAATTATTATAAAAAAATTGTAATAAAAATATATAAATGCATTTATTTTATACTTATTAACCTTACATCCATTGCATGATACTTTCCGCAAGGCGAAAAATATAAATCATCGTGTGATTCATCTTAGACTAATTGCAGAGGTTCCATGTGGAAGGTACTGGATGGTGTGCACCACATTGTTTATTTTTACAAGATATGTCCCAGATGATGAAGTATTCGGACCTAGGGTAGGACTAGTCACTTTCATCAATCCAAAATGATATTTGGTGTGCGCGGATTGCACACTGTAAGCTTTCAACGTACGGGTAACGTCACGGGCTATATCTTGCCGTACCCCCACTACTCTTGTTAGACCTCCTGTTTCGAATATTATGATAGGGATGAAGAATTGTAAAATGATAAAATGGAGGATGATGAAACGGAAACTCATGTACCCACAAACCCGTGCGAGAGGGGTTCAGGGGGCGGAGCTTCTAATTCTCTGCCTTGACATAGATTCACTTTCTCTATGTAAATAAAGCATCTCGTTCGAAGAAATGGAAGTCGATGACGTGTTCATAAAACCTGCATACGATGGTCAAAATAGCTTTTTAATAAAGATAAACCTACGTTTGATGTACGTATTAAATAATGCCAACGCCAAATAAAACTAAAGGTGAAACTCTGCATCATGTCAATTTAGACTATAAAAACTGAGTGATACAATGTAATTAGGATGATTGCGTAAGGGATTATGCTAATAAGCATTGAAAATAGTTTTTGCCCACTGTAGGAAAGGCGAAGGTCCTTGTGACTTGAAAGACTCAAGTATACATTAATGACATATAAATTTAGGGGAATAATTCCCCCGTGTTCCTAGTTGCCCGTCCCCCTTAGGGTAAAAACTCGCGAATGATAACTTGACAAGGAAGACATTGGTTCACATTATGTCTTAGCATCCAACAATATTATCTAGCCAATTAACATGCCAGCTGTAGGATCACTATCCCCAATTCAAGAGCTCCTGCCATTGATACGACCATCGTCTAAGGGGATTTAAGGGGGACTTCCGTCTTGAATGGTTGATTTTGAATGCGCGTATGACACCTTGACAATTAAGCACCAGCATGTCTTACATACGTACAATGATAATTCAACCGAGTCCAAGATTTACGACTTTAGTCTTAATTGGTATTACTGACTCCCACTAATTGGGAGATGACCTGGGACAGGGTACAACGTTTTAAAAGAAATCGGTGGAGTAATCATCCACAAATTGGTATTATCGGCAAGACATCAGCGCTATATTTACTATTACATGCCAACGATTTTTAAGGTAAAAAAGGTCGACTCCTTTCAAAAGCATGGTCAGTAAACCTCTTTAAAACGCCTTTAACGACGTTTTAAGACAAAGGGAACAAAACATCCGTAACACCTATTCTTATCGTCAGTCCGAGAAATGTGGCCATTGGTAAAGCGAGAACCGTACGAGGTAGGGGCGGGGGAGGGGAGTTTCGTGAAACCGATAACATCCGAATTTCTCGCGTCTAGTCTCGAACAAAACTAGTTGGCATCACGAAGCAGGAATAACGAGCATCGGACAATAATTATTCCGACGTTTATAATCATCTCGTGCATGCGTAGGCACTTGCCGCGCATAAATACCATGCTTCGGTATACCGGATAGGTCGAACAGGACAGGCCTGCTCTACTCTCGCTAGTCATGTTGCTCTTGTCCCGGTATTATCTGGTCAGGCCTCCCAGGATGCAGCCACCATCGATGCGGCGCGGCGTGATGCATCGGCCGGCTGTGCGTGCGCGACGCATTGTGCACTTATATATATGTATATATATATATGCAGCCCACGCGACTTCCCGGTTAACTCTGGGGCCGTCGCGCCACCACCGCCTGATGCGGAAGGAACTTCTGCTCGTACAAAAATTATCCCGGAATTACGTAACGAGTCGAGTCGTTAGAGGGATTTCAGTGGGTCTTTCATTCATCATTAACATTTTTAGGTGGTTCATTCGATTCGCGTTCTTCAGTTTTTCGTCTAATTAGGCACATCTTGCTTAAATCTGTTAATTAATGCATATTATTGGGATGTATTTTACATTCCTTCAATAATCGTCCACGGATTGGGACCGAGATTCTTTCGATGCCCCCGCAATTATCCTCGAGCCGCATTCGTAAAGGACAATTATGGAAAGCGTCATTTGCAGAGTTCTCGAGAATAACTTTGAAAAGTCTGAAAGGGACAATTACGGAGGGGTTTATAAAGGATCAATTGCTAAAGTCATAAGAAAAATTACGAAGGTCGCAAGGACTATTATGGAAAAGTCGGAAGGGTTATTTTTGTAAACGTTGCGAATTAATTGTGAAAAGGTCCTCTTCTACCTTTAAGTGTACAGTAATAATAATAGTATTAAATTATTCTTTATTGACCTTTTTCGTTCGATACGTACACAGCAGAATTAACAGAAGAATCATTCAAGAAAGAAAAGTGCCAAAGGTAAATCCAGCTGATGCTGTTCTTCAGACTGTCCTTGTATTATTGTAAATAGTTGAATGTCCGTGATGATGAGTGGTGGTACATGCATTTTATTAATTACGCGTTATTTATGATCGAGAAGAGTAAAAATGGCCCAATTGGGGGGTCAATTAGTGCTAAATTTTTCCAAATATGGACGGTGATGAATTATAAGTCACAAGCCAGAGACGGACCAACATGGCTTCCCCGCTGGGTCACGTCTGGAATCTGGGCGTCCTGGGCGGAACCCAGTCTGGCCCCACGCACGCAAGTTTTCCACGCGGGTGATCTAAGCAAATTATGCATACCATCGTGGACAGTCCAAAGCAAAATGCAGTGCAGTTCTCAAGGGGAATTGCCTGGTACTTACGCACGCACTCCCAAGACATTCCCGTACAGATACGAGTTCGATGAGTCGTTTATATGTAGGAGGTAGGAGGCAGATAATATCGTCTCTTCGGGCAAATAGTATTGTAAAAATATACGGTAACGAATTTAAATGTAAGCTTTTAGGAAATGATAAGTTTTATTGCGTATTTATTGGATTGAAATCCAATGGTGTTCTTAATAATGCATTCACGGAAAAGAATATTGTTGGGCCAACCATTCTATAGTTGCTCCAACCATTCTCATGATTGAACACTTTTCCTGCGCTATTTTCAATAAAGTTATTTCTTAATCTATAATTTCGCTCGACCACCTAATTGAATAAAGAGATAAATTAATAAATATGGATGCGAAATTGATGAACATTGTTAAACAATAGAGCTAAAAGAAAGAAGAAAGACATTGAATTTAGATAATTGTGTAACTGGGGAAAATGGAATAAAACCGAATAATCTACTGAAGCAAAGGAATTTATAACTTTATTTCAAAAAGAGCGTGAAGCACTCGAATGAATTGAAGAGATTCAAAGTATATCGAAACAATCTAATCATTGTTAGGAATAGTAATCAAGAAACGGGGACACTCAGTGTTTAAAAAATTGTACAAATGTGTCAAATGTTAAAAGGAGATATTATCATTCAACAATGAACTAATTTCTAATCCTCTCAAATGTTAATGTATTTAAATGTAAAATGAGTTCTAAATGGGCAAAAAACTCGTATCAGTTTTCCAGTTGAACTGGAAATTGATAACAGTTCTGAAGAAAGCTGGAACTCACTAAAAGGAGAACAAAATGTTTAATCGTAAATCCAACCAGATTCGACAAAATTTATGATGAAGTCAAGCAAGAGTTCAACTAGAAATTTCTCTTGCGGGTTTTGATTAAACAAATGAGACGTTCAAATCGTAACCTATCTTTAAACGGCTCTATCGAGATATAACTAGTGACAATGAGGAAATCATCTAGGACATTAGTCAATTTTACTGGTTATATTTTTACTGTTAAGGTTTACCCAGCAAATTCTTTTATTGATCTCTACTTTGTCGTTATAAACAATCAGCGAAATTCACTTTAATTACAATTTCAATACTGCATTACAATCCAACCATTGAGATTTCATCAACATATAGGAACCCGACTATATTATATCAAACACAATAAGCAACTTGTGATATCACTATGAAAATATTTATTCTTCATGATTTGTCTTTATTATAACGTAATCTAACCGTCATCTCAATTTCCAGATCTTTTGTTTTCGCTCCAACAAATTATATAAGAGAGTACACCACTCTACATCTCAAATCGCGAGTATCAAATGATAAGCAACGTGTTCATAGATCAAATACTAATCTCCATTATGATTTACAAATAAATAATCCTTCCATATTCAATTTTTAAAAGAAACAATTGACGACGACAGCATGGTCGATACCCGATGAGTAATTACAACTCAAATCGCTGACGGAGCATCAGATGCAGGAAGCGCCAGTTTCATCCCATCGCGTCCCCTCATCCGTGGCACATACCGGACTTTTTTTAGTGACTCATCTCCGTCCCGTTCCACTGCAGAAAAAAGTGAGCGTAATTCTCCTGTTGTTATCTCCGTCGCTCCTTAAGATCTGGATGTGACTAATCGCAGGATCACGAAAAAACCTGAGACACTTCAGGAACGATTCTCTCATTTTGAAGAAAGCCGGTCGAAAAGGGGCTAATTGCTTCCCGAAAATGGACTCTACAAATAACTTGTAATTTGCCAAAAGGCGAAAGAAAAGATTCAATTAAATGAAATGCGTTTACGCAGATTTTACAGAAAAATACGGGTGTTTGTGGATATTGCGATTTACCTGTATTCAATGCGCCTGATTATAAAAAAATTGACGAAATGACAAAGGAACAATACTATATTTTTGTTATTTAAATTTTATTGTTTTTCTTTTATCATATATACAAATAATAATTTAACCTGTTCATTTTAGTTGTATATCTGCAATAATAATACGAAGTTTTTAACAGGCGATACAATCCATGCTTAGAGCGAAATTAGAAACGTGTATAAACAATTTACCAGAGAGATTTTTTAATGGAGACCTCCACTCCGTCGATTTTTCGAATGGCGCAGTTAAAAATTTCAAAATACATATAACGTTTAACAATTTTTTTCAAAAATATTGAAAAATACGCGATTTTAGAGCTACGACTTTTTTAAAGTGCAATTCTCACTACGAAACCGGTTTCTGATGGTCATCGCGTGTTTCGGATAGTTTCACTTAAAAAATATGCGCTTTTACATATTTTGATTTTTATAGATTTGGATATTTAAATGGCGTCTGAAATTCTGTTACGTGGATGTCAACAAATTTAAATTCAACATTTTGACTTTCGAAATGGAGGTAGGGAGTGGTTGATTGTGACAGAACTCGTATAGCCTAATATAATTAAAAAAATGTAGAACATTGTGCCCTATACATCAAAATGGAACTTTCGCAAAAATGGAACTTTCGAAAATTTTTACAAAAATGTTTCGAAAAAAAGATTTATTGCAGTATTTTTGCCTCCTATATGATATAAAATCAGTACATATATTCATTTTTAAGTATTAATCTCCAAATGCTCCACTAACCGGAAGTTTCGCATTCCTATTATTCGACGATGGACGCACAATTCTTCGATATTTTCAAACCACAATGAAGAAATATAAATATTTGATTACTTTGTCGATATTTTCGTAAGTGAAATAATCCTGTTTTGGTTCTTTAGTGATCAGCATGACTTAAATTATTAAATAAATAACACAGTTATTTAGACGTTTCGGCCATTGTTTGTAGCCCTCATCAGATTTATTTCTATATAAAGAAATTCAAAAACATGAAAAATATAACATAATTTACAAAATAATGATAGTCATTAATGATACAATATTATATAAATATGAAAAATGAATGAAGCAATGAAGAAAGATATCAATTTTGTCCGTTTTTGTAGCACGTACCCGTGCGTCATCTTTGAGTGGTTCACTGTACCAATTCGGTCATCTCTGACGCCCACGTCAAATGTATACAGACTCCAACTAGGACGAAATAGTATTAATAAAAAAAAAAAAAAAAAAAAAAAAAAAAAAAACAAACAAAAACTATAATTAAAAAAAAAATAAAAAAAAAACCCACACAACTTACACAAAAATATTGCGATGTTCTCCGTTGCGAACTGCATTGCCTATAGAAATATTTAATGAGTATTTATAGTTCTATATATACATATGTCGTGTATATAACAATTTTTTATGTATCGTATGATGGTATATTGTATTTTATCTTATGGAAACGTATTAAGAAAACGAAGTGGCCCTTTATTGACGAAGTAGGACCGACAGTTGGCACTATTACCATAAAAAAAGGTTCTTCACATTTTACAATCGTAGCAGGGACTTGAGACAGTTGGTGTTATTGTGAGGACAACATACCCTTAATATATAGCGATAATAATTGAACCAGATTTGATCCTGAGCTACAGCTCTTGTTGTCGACGTCAATGCGTACGTGGGAAAGGGTGATTATCCCCGCACCCTTGATTTCAATGGCTATATTTCATCCCTTCAGCGTGAATCTTTCCGATACTGAAAAGAAATCAAGTGACGTCGATTATATACAGGGTGTTTCATTTTAATCGGACCACACAGATACCTCTGTGAAAATGAATTATATCAAAAAATGACCTCTACAAAAGTTGAAGGGGATAGAAGGGGCCATCCAATGGTACCAACAATCTTGACCTTAAACTCGATTTTCAAGGTTATTTCAAGGTCAGAGTAATTTTTTTAAATGGGAACCCCTATTTTTTATCCCGGATTTGGAAAGAGCGGAAAATTTTACGTTCAAAACGATATTTATACGATATTTTC
>JAPYZR010006905.1:0-16452 GCA_030522945.1 Trichopria nigra
ACTTGATGAGCATTACAACGTATTTGGGCAGCGCCTCAATTGAATCACTTCCACTATATAAGGAACAAATTGAAACAGTAGAAATCTCATTCCGCTTAAGGCTCATGGAGACATTCATCAAAGTTCGCACGTTTCTTAAGAAGTGGTAGAAAAATAGTATAAAAAGTGCGAAAGTTGTCATGGCCGTTTGAGGAGACTTTGGATTGTAGTCACGGGCACAAGAGAAAAGCGAGCAGGTTCAAACCGTATACCATGTATGAACATGAATGATGTGTCGGTACCACATTATCAATGCTGCTATTAAACTTGACACGAAACACAAATGTAAATGCGGGTAACTACATTATATCAAAATTTCGTTCGAACAATTTTCAAACTTTCATTNNTATTTCGATTTATAGTAAAGAATAACTAGATACGACATGCCATCTACATTCCTCGGAGTGAAATGTACAAAAAGTGAAAATTGAGCCACTCTTAAAAATGCAATTTCACTCAAGAAAGTGTGGAATATTACTTAAAAATTTTATATAATAGTGTGGTCTACTTGTGTAAATAAACTTTAAATAAAGTATAAGGAATTGTTAAGTTATTTGAAAACGAAATATAATATAGTAGCAATAATGAACGAAAATTATCTACAAATTCCGGAGAAATTGTGAAATCCTATATATGAGGATCTTAAAAACGAATAAAATAAACTATACAAAAAATATCTATATGGACATAAATTGTAGATGAATATTCAATATTGCCTATAAATCGAAAATTTATTACTAGTAATAATGACAGTAGTAATTCTCCCTCACGTAATGCATACATTTATATATGAGCTATCCATATTTGGTTAATTTATTAAAAAAAAAGTATATGAAAACACATTTTTTTCAAACATTTTTTCGTCATTAAGTTTAGCACAAAAAAAAAATTAAGATTGGCAAAAATACAAATTTTAAAATATAAAATGTATGGAAATCCAAAAAATGTTAAAAACACACGGAAATAGATCATAGTTGGTAATACAGAGTAAATAAAACTAAATATAAATTTACAAGAGAACATGCAAAGATTTTTATAATTTAGATGTTTTATATGTAAATTATAAATGATTATAATATTATAATATTATAGATCGGTAGGTAATTTTTAAAATTTATTTATTTTTTTATTCAATCACTCATTCATTCATTCATTCATTCATTCATTCTTCCATTCATTTATTTATTTACTTCTTTATGTATTTATTTAACCTTCCTTACTTATTAATAAAAAAAAAAAAACATTTTAAAATTGAGAAAAAAAACATAAATATACATTTTAAAAATCGATAAAAAATAAATGTTGCGAAAATGTGTTTGTCAACATGAATGAACTTAATATAACAAAATTTAAATATATTGAATGAAATAGTTTTCATTCAGATTCCATTCCAATGCAGAATAAGTCTTAAATCTGGGTGTGAATTACAAATAGCTATGAAATTGATCTACCTGCAGTGCGCCTATCCGCAGTTAATCTCGCGATTTTATCGTCATTTGGAACAGCACGTAGCACATTATCTTTAGATGCATTTTATTGCATACCAATCTCAAGTGCAATACTGTTTTCAATTTCGTATTCTTTCATCAGTTTTCATTCTTCGTTATCATTATTAAGTTTTAATGATTTCACAATTTGAGTATGGCTCCATTGCTGTTCGAGCGAATTAAATTATTCAGAAATATCTAGGTCGAGTTATATTCGTAAATCGAATTAATCAATTTTTAGTCGGTTCATACTTTTAATAATATTTAACCAAATTTTAATCGCAATTGTCTTTTTATAATAACGTCTTGCTTACTTCTCGTCATATAGAGCGATTTTTTAATTGTTTATAATTTTTTTTTAAATGTTTTCTTTTTTTTTATATATTATAGAATGTATGGTATCAAATGTTGGCACTCTTCTTTCCTTTATTTGAAAAAAAAAAAAAAAAAAACTTACAATCAACATCATATTTCTTATCTAGGGCGCAAAATCATATTTCTCGTCACAGAAGGCGCAGAAGCAACACTGGATATAAACAACTTCGAACTTGCATTAACGCTTTTTAAACACTAATTCATACACTTTTTATATCGCATCTCCTCGTGCGCAAAATTGCATTTTGCGCACGTCAAATTGCGAGATAACAAATATTCTCTCCATTCTTCTCCCCATCGTAAGTCACTTGCGTAGCCAAGGTTCAATAATTGCGATTGGCGGGCGCGAACAGCGTTCTAAAATACTACAGCGCACATGCGCGAACTCGAAATAAAAACGCGCCATGTTGTAAAAACGAACCGTATATAGATTTGGAGAGGATGTGTAAAACTAAACTACTGTTACTTATATTATAACACTGCAGTATGTAAAAAATCTATCTCGAACTGCTAGTCGTTACGGACAAAAAGTTACACGTAAACAGGCCCTTAGGTACATCGCTTCATGAAAATCAGTGCCGCACTTCTCGTTGTGCATACGTCGATTTTCACCGTTATTCGTTTTAAAACGTTGTTTTTCAAATAATTGTAATATTTTCGAATACTTATGTGACTATTTTAAAATGTTCAACACACGTGTATAATAGTACAGGTATTACCTAAAATAAACCAAGACATTAAGTATAGTCGAATTAAAATCTCTCTTGTATAGATTTCAGGACAAAAACACGTCAAATTACATGTCATGTATCTGGCAATGTAAGAGTATGTGGTTAAAATAGATAGTTTACAATCTCGAAATGCATGACCTTGAAAAGTACTAGGAGCACTCTAGTATCATGTAAGTATTTACCCGTCAAAATTGTATGGAATCATGGACCTGCCCTAAAGTCCATCGCTTCATGAAAATCATTTAATAATTGTAACGAATTTCACTACTTTATTAAATCGAAAGATTCGATTCTGATTCCTGAATGACGTGGGATTAACTATGACAGTTTTGTTAAATTAAAAATACTTCCAAGATTTTCATCGATCACTAACTACCGGTTTCAACGATCGCTACCGTGAAAACCACCTTAAATTCCTTCGCTTCATGAAAACCATTGACGAACGTTTCCATTTCACAGGCGAATTTTTGTTACACTTTTATTTTTTTTTATATCTGGAATCGACATTTAAAATCAATCTATATTAAATGCATTGTTTAAAGGGCCAATTTATTTGAATAATTGACAAAACACACATGAAAGATACATTTGTACAAGTCGTTGTCTATATACATAGAAAACAATTTACTGTTTTCATCCTAAATCTGCATATCTGATCTGAACTGAATCATTCGAGTTTAACGTGTACCGATATAATCGATTTCCGCAACGCATTCCTGGCGCAACGGAGTTTCGCACTTGATAAAAATTCCAAACAATCGAACGATTTCAAGTACCTCGGAACAACTCGGGATAGCTCCGATTCAGTACACAAAGAGTGCCATAACGGATGTTTACGCGGTGGGGGGTTGGAATGGTGCGAAAATCATCAATCCCGGAAGAAATTTCGCAGGCACCGTTTCCAAAATAGACTCTCGAAATAGTCGATTCATCGAGCAGCCCTCGATTAGAGCTAACAGCTGGTCGTTTGGCGCTATTGACCATGTTTCGAGATCGGCTCGGTTGCGCGGGAACGTTGCGTTTACGGCCTGCATCTATAGTGTAATCGCTCCCGGGATGGGAAGGTAAGACGAAAATCACAGCTTACCTGGGTTACAGCAGCGGCGGATATTATTCCTAAGACTCCTGGATCGTCGCATTTAATCTCGAATGTACGCTGACCCTGATTCCTGATCGCACGCGGACGTTCGGGAACCTCCACACGTCATCATTCCGCGAGCGTTTTCCTCCTGCTCCGATTGCGCTGAAAGTGCGAATCAAATTATTTGCCACGGTTTACATTTCGGCTTTAATGATCAATGCGGCGACGAATTACGCGTATGTGTAATCGAGTAAGATGTCAGGGGGAGCTGAATTACCCCGCGGGAATCGGATCGGTCCGCGAGTACAATCGGTCAGGTGTAATAATAGATGTTCGTCTGCTTATTCGCATTCTTCTTTGTCAGTAATCGGTCTTTTAGTTGAAATCGTTACGACGATAAATATCAAGAACCCATTGGCTGCCGGCTCTTCTGATTATAGTACATAACGAGCTCGCTCGTATACGTCAGGAATTTTAAGGATGGGTAATCGTATATATTCTAGAGACTTTCATGCGTGCTGAATCCGAGGCTGACAATGGACATTGTCAGTCTCTCTCTCTCTCTTTCTCTATAGATTTAATAAACATATTTTTCCTATGGAAAAATAGATTTGGCACTCCTGAAACTGTTGTCGGACATTCTTTAAAACTTGGTTCAATCATGGGGATACCCTGTCCAATTCTTAAGACAGTACAGATTTGGGCAGGGTCTATTGTATTAAAAATTACAATATACTAAAGTTTCCATTTCCAGCTAATGCAAGATCATTAATTTCTAGAAAAAACGTTTAAAAGGTAAACAATAACAAGGCTTCAAAAAAGTCACCGGATAAATCAATCCATCTGCTTGATTTTCCAGTCTGCTGCCTCTCGGCAAAACGATACAAAGAAATCCATTAATCAAATCCCGTGTTTCTGTCGGGCTCGATGACCTATCAGATTTACCGGCTTAGTAAATAAAAGTTGCGATTCGGAAAAGGCTAGTGTCGACCGAAAGGCAACGACGCGTTGCTGAGACGAAAGTTAGCTAAAAGTACACTTGAAAAGTAACAGGTGTTTAGTCATTGCTTACCCATTTTGTTCGATTCGTTATGAGAGTCAGGCAATCAATTTCGAACTCCACCGTGGCGCTTCTTCCACGTGCTTCATCTTCTGCAATTACACGACCGACATAGGCTCGACACTTTGAGCGATGATTTCCGTTCTGAAACTGATGCGCGAAAATCAAATGTTATGAAACTATTATGTGATTAGGCCTCATAAGTCGGATAGACATATTTATTATAACTCTTTTTTCATTTCTGCACTTTCCTAGGAAATTTGCATTTTTTATAAACTACAGGGTATTAACATTTATGAACTTGAAAATATTACTAAAGTATTGAAAGGACAGGTGGACAGCGGTTAAACAATAAGTGTAATTATAAAAAGAAGCCGGAAATAAAGATAAATGAATTACACATCTTAAAAATAGTGACAAATTTGCAGTTAGTCATGAGAATCGCCCTAAAGTTCATCGATTCATAGAAATAATACTGATTTTTAATTCGACAAAAAAATTTTTATGTTCCTCATTCAGAAAGAGTACAGTCGGTTTTGATTTGAAAACGACACATAATATTAAAAATGACGTCTTTATGAAATTTAAATTAATCGAAAATGTTTTTTTTTTTTTTTTTGAACGATCAAAATATCTGCGGTCGCAGTCATGAAAACCGCCCTAAAGTCCATCGCTTCATGAAAATCACTTAGAAATTCGAATTTTGTATTTTTGTTTATGTTGTTTTTTACTTTAAAATTCGTTTCGTTAACCATATAATGGGTATTGTTAATTGTATAATGTTTAAATTAACTATTGAAACAAAAATCACTTTTCATAGATTTCGAAATTCGCAGTCTTTAAACTACTCAAGTATTTCTCATGTGAAGCTTTATTTTTATTTTATTTTCATGTTTATTATTTTTCCTTGTCACTTTTTATTATATAATTTGTTTATATTATAGATATACATTTTTTCGGAACCTTCGACAAAGTAAGCAGTTTCAATATTAACGAATCAATAAATTAAAACACACCTAAAAACGGTAAATTTATATCATTTCTTCATTTTTATATTCGTCGGTTCGAAACCCTATGCTTTTATAATTTGCTTTTGCTTCCTTTGTTTGTTAATTCTTATTCTGAGAGTCTTATCCTGATTAGACTGATGGGATTTTATCTAAGAAATGACACGAAGGAACTTGTACTGTTGGTTTCAATCTGATTAAAAACTTTAACTTACTTCCTGTAATATTTTTTAAATGTTTTTCAATTATTTTTAAAGTATTCGTTGAAGCAACCACTTTTCATTGTTTTCAATTATACGTTTATCTTGTACAATTATAATAGCAAATGATATCACCGACATATATAACAAATTTTTCTATTGTCTGAAAATGGTGACTTTTAAATGTGCAGTTTGATAAAAAATTTGTAATGGATTTATAAATTATAGAAATGCTAATTAAATATGGCAGATATTCCAAACCGTATAAAAATTTTATATTGAAAATAAAATAAAATTTATGTTTTAAATAAGTTTGATTTTTAAATAATTTTTTAACTATTTTTTTAAATAATAAAATAATAACAAAATTACTGAAAGTTTTTTTACGATCTATTATTAATTATTAATTAATAATATATCAAGATGTTTCTTGGAACCCTGTATTCAATATCCAAAAAAACGCAGAAAAAAAGCTTTACCCTAATAATAAACGAAATGTATGTAATTGGTTTTTATTTTTAATTTATTTTACTTTACATTAAACTATTAAACTATTGTAAGTTAAACAAGTTCTTACATTTCTCAAATTTCTTTTCATTTTTCTATTTCCGATATTAACGTTTATTGAATCTCTCCATTCAACTCGTGGAAACCAAGAGTTCAAAGTAAGAACAGTGAAATCACCTCAAATTGTCAAACTATTTTTACATATTCGTAATTTTCTTTGAATTTTCAATTTTTTCCCTACTATTTCATTAGTGTAATGCCTTTATTCGTTTTATTTCATCACTTGTGTCTTTTTCAGAAATATTCTAAACGTTTTTTATGAATGAACTTGTTTGGATTTTGTAATTTTTTTCTTTTGTGTTTTTTTTCAATCCTTTTTTTATTATTTTCTATTTCCTTTTACTTTTTTGTAGTGCTATTGTTATCTTCTATGATTGCTATTCTTAATAATTCGAAACCCTATAATGAACCATATTAATATAACAGTAATGAACGAATGAAAAACGTCTAGTGCAGGAAATTAAACAATAAACAATATTTATTGGCAACATTTTAATTGCAAAAAAAAAGTCATAAAAATAGTTACGAAGAAATTCTTAATCAGATGCATCCCTAATGGCATGCATATACGATAAAATCCAAAGTCGCAATCAGCCGCTGAGAATAAGAAGAAACGGAACGAAAGCAACATCAACGAAAAATACGTGTTTAAGTGGACGATCCCTAATCTGACGAACATTCGAACAAAAGGGGATGCAGTACAAATGTTCGAATTGCCAAATGTTCGAACGCCTATTTCTCTATTCGAGGAGTACACGTTCGAACCCTTACGAGCATGTGGTACATTCGGAATGAGAAATAGTGAAATTTCTTCTTTCATTACTTTTGTTTGTTCATTTTTCGTTTGTTTTGATTTACTTTTATCGCACATTAAAACAGATATCAACTTAAATCGAAGCTTTGCGTACAATAACATTAGGCCCGTTTTCATGCGCGCGATTTTAGAAACCGATTTTTCGGGGTTTTATTCTACGAAAATAGGTCCATATGTAAATTCTCTATTTGGTTTTCATGAAACGATGTATTTTACGGCGGTTCTCATGAATGCGATTTTGTCAATGCACACCAAATTCGATTTTTTACAATTTTGTTTAGAATCTTCCAGCGTTAAATTATATTTTTCTCATTCTATTTATATTAAAATATGCAATGAAAACTTCCATTAAATTTGTTTGTTTCATGAATATATCACTCCTCAATTCATTCATTTCTTGAAATTCTCAATTTAAGTCTTTCGATCCATCAACCCCTTTTTATTGCTTTTTTTGTGTAATTACAAAATATCACTATCAAATTTTTAATTTTTCTTTGTCCGTAATTATTCTAAACTCTTCGAGACGAATTTTTCGAAAATTATCGCTTCATGAATACTCATAAAGTAACTATATTTAATATCGTTTTTTTCATACAGTTATCCATTTCAGTCCATTCCATTAAAACGGTCCTTTTGTTTTTACTATTTTATTAATTCTACTATAATACATGTATATATATATATACCTAAACTTTTACTAGAATTATACTAGAATTTACTAAAATGTTACTAGAACTTTACTCGAATTTTACTCGAATTATACTAGAATTTACTAAAATATTACTAGAATTTACTAAAATATTACTAGAATTTGACTAGAATTTACTAGAATTTTCTGGAATTTTACTAGTTCAATCTAGTAATTTTTAAGTTTTATAATATTTAATCCAAAGTCATCAATTTTCCCCTTTCAATATTTTTCCTGAAAAACTAATCCAAACAATGGCCATTTGATTTCCTTCTATTTCCCCTTACATCTTGTTTCTAGTTTAGTTAATAACGTTAACGATTCCCTGACCAAGAAAACAAAAAAGAGATTGAAGAAACTAAAACGTGCATTGTAATGGATTGAGAAGAATAGGTAATAATTCACCACTGTACGGCACGAATGTTTCTGTATCCTCTACCCTCCAAATTCTAGCTCTTTATAATTCAGTGTCATTTACTGGGTTAAAAACAACAAAACAATTGTATTTACGTACGGAAACATGTTGGAGCAATTTCCACAATTGCGATTTTCAAAAAAAACCGATAATACATGGTGGTACTTCCATAATGACATTCATTTGAATCGAATATTTATAGAAAAGTGAATTTTATCCCTAGGGGCAAATGAAAATAGGAAAGAAAATGCGCTGTTCTCATGAAACGATGGCCTTTAGGGCGGTCCTCATGATCGCTACTTTCGGGAATCGTAAGTCATAGAACATAACACGTAGTATTATTCTTGTTTCTTTTCTTTTTTATATAAACAGAAATTAAAAAATATCCATTCGAATGCAATTTCGTCACGTGTTCAAATCCTTTTGCATTTTTCTTGTATTTTATTCCGTACAAATAGTAAGTTACCGCGAACCTACGACTGCCTTGCCATTTTCTTCATTTAGCTCGAATTTAAAATAAAAAACGGCATTAAAGCCGTCGTAAAAGGAAACAGTACGAGATAATAACACAGGTACCCGCGGGAAGTCGCACTATAATAAACTCGCACAGATCGACTTCTCGACATTATTCACTCAATCTCTTCGAAAAACGTCAAGCGCAGGGCTCACCTTCGCAGAATCCCGCGCGGCTCGTTCCCTCGTCGTGTTCTGTTGGTCGGTATGCGAATTAATTAAATCTTATCTCTGCAGCTAATCCACTGGCGATCGCGTCTAATTTGCACGCGGTTGAAATCGGACGGATTTCGACCAACGGTTAATCCTCGCCGTTCGAACTTGACAACTTCAAGAAAGTGGCGCGTAAATTTGAATCTTCGTTGGTTTGGCGGAAAAGCGTCGGTGCGTACCGAGGGTCGATTTGCGCCTGAATTATCGAGCAGCTCTCAATTTTGGCGGGAATTTCGAACAGGGGTTGCGGTGGAAAGGTAGGCTCGGAAAAGGCGCGCGAAAATCACGTTAGAGCACGTGCCTTGTCCTGCGATCCTTGTTGAACGTTAGAATTCAACTGAAGCTGGATGTGAGAAGAACGCCCCCGATGTAGCTCGCTTTCCCGCGGGCGCTTATTATAGTGGGGGTTTTGATCCCTTCTTTCGCACTTTTGCATCGCGGCTCCGCGCGGCCAACTCTTGGGCTGCGTAAGCGAGAAGCACGAGCGTAACACCGCGTGTCGCCTCGATGAGAGATCCTTAATGCTTCCCACGCACGCGGATGGTGCACGCGTCCGACCATGAACCACCGAGCCGCCGACAAAGTGGGAACCCATGTCAGACCCTCTTCCTCTTTCCTCCTTGCCTCCTCCCCTCTGAACGTGTGATTTCTTCATCTTCCTCGACGAATTATGTGGTGCTGTCGAAGGAAAGTTACAGAAAATTGACATTCCGGTAAATAGAGTGGAAGCGAACGATTGTCACGAAACGATGCACTTTAAGGGGGTTGGGCGCTTTTCACCATCGCGACAATAACATTTAGCCCCTATTCCGAAGAGGATGTCGCGAAATTACTGACATGTACTGAGAAACGACGAAACGTCGAGAGTAAGAAATCTCAATTTAAGCGATGTTTCTAATCGTGGTAAATGTGTCGGTTCTCATGAAGCGACGGACCGCAAAGTGCTCATTTGCATGAACGAGACGACGAAATATATGACGGTTGTGCTCGTCACTGAGTGAAATATCCGAAAGAAAATATTACACGCAATATGTTTGCGTGCGTCCGTATGCAGGTAAAGATTTTTTCACGTATTCTTCATCAAAGGGCAAGAATTTTGATATGACATTTCTTTGGGTGTGTTTTCATGATCAAAATAATCAAAATTCTATGATACCAAAATGGTGTACATGTCGATTTCCATGAAGCGACAAACTTCAAAGTTGTAAATACAAATGACGCATTACGTTATGAGTAATAGGCGAGTTTCCATGAAAAGACAGAAAATCCTAAGTGTTTTTACGAACGCGCAACTGAAAATTCTAAAATAACACCATATAAATATCGCCATGAACTGAGTAAAATACCTAGTAACAAAAACAGCATTGAGAAGAAAGAATGCAAACTACGAATGTTGACAACTAGAATTAAACATGATTACGAAGTGATGAACTTCAAAGTCATAATTAAATACAAATAAGATGTTTCATTATTAACGACTCACACATTCGAAAAAGAAACTATGTATACTTTTTAACCAATAACTCGGCGTACATCTTGGTAGAAAAATGTGAATTTCCATGAAATGACGTATACATCATCGACGTACGCCCGAAGCGCGGTAGGAATCGCGAAAATTAATAATTTGTATAGTTCGTTTTTATATGGTTTTTAAGAAAGCGGGGATAAAATTTCCAGATAACAAAATTACAGATACATAAATTTCGCCATGAAGTGAATAAAATACTAGTAACATTAAGAGGAAAGAAAACAAACAACCAGAATTTAACATGATTATTGTAAGCACGTTAAGCGCATTCGTTTCTATGAAACGATGAACTTTAAGGTAGTAATTTCTATGAACGCGATCTGACTTTAAAAAGAAGATAAAACTATAACATAAAGCGGATATTTTCAAACATCATATAAATTTATTATCGTAACAATAATATATTGAATAGAACATTTTTTGAAATGTTTTAATCAGCGAAGGTAAAAAGTTGTATGCTCATTATTTTCGTACGTCATTTGGAGTACTTTCTGAGCTCATTAAATAATAAGTGTAGGAGCTGCATTAAATTAAATTAATCGAAGCATATAGGAATTGACGAGTACTTTTTGTACTCACCTCCGTGATTATTTGCTGCGCCTTGTAGACATTTTAAATTATATATAAAACATGAGAAAGACAATAAAGGACATTATACAGTCGAAGAGTTGTGAAGTACGGCCGCAGTTTTGCAAGTTGTACTTAAGAAGAAGGCGGAAATGTGAAAAGACGCTTTGCTTGAAAATCACAATTCATATACCTACACCGTGTCCTTTACCTTTCTAACCGAGGTAATATATACGTGACAATGCGGATTCTAGCTGTCTGCGTCAAAACGACCGTAATGTAATTAATGGCACCTTACATTACAAAAGTAGCAATATACATAGGGGCGAGAGCGAGGAGTTTGTTGATTTATAGATTACATGGTTTCAACTGGTTGTTTGCGAAGCTGCGTGACATCCTACGTTTTTGTTACGACTTTCATTTCCAACTATATGAAGTTCAGATTCGCATAATTATATAACTGAGATTAAAATTAGATACGTACATTTTCCTTCATTTTTTGTGTCTATATTATTTTTTCTTTATTATTTGTTTCTTTATTATTTTTCTTTATTTTTCTCCACCTTTTTAATCTATTTTGTTTCCCTATTTCTTTCATAATTTTTTTTCTTCACTTTTTTTCCCCTAGGTTTTCCTAGTTTTTTTCCTAGTCCGTTTTCACTAGCTTTTTTTCGTGTATTTTTTTTCCTGTATTTTTATGTCGTTTACGATTAATATTATTAATAATTTTCAATTTTACGGTTAAGAAATAATTTAAATATACAACATCAAAAAAAAGAAATTACAAAATGAATTAAAATGGGTTTTAAAATGGAATTTAGTTTCAAGAATGCTTCCGTACTACTAAACTGATTTAAAAGACAGTAGTAGAATCTCTAAAACCAGAACGTCATTTTTAAATTAAACAGAATTGTACCAATTAAATAAGTTTTCATGAAGCGAAGGACTTTAGGGTGGTTTTCATGATCTTTATACCGAATATTCTAAAGACCTAATGTCGCTGTAGAATCACCAAAACGCACCCAATTTTAAACATTTTTGCCCATAAAAAATCGACTTTTTTATTCTACCGAGACATCCTTAAAAACTGTGAGTTCTTGGAGAGTTTTTCTGAATTAAAATATATAAGAATCAAATTGAATATATTTGTTTTAAATTGTTGAAAATATATCCAAGAATTTTGTTGCCTCCAACATTTTTTTTTATATGGGATTCCTCGAAAGTTCTCACCGTGGAATCCCACATGGTATTATTTTTCGTGTAAATATTATATTGTAACATAATATTTGGACAAAGTATTTTTATCAAGTGCATTTTCCATTTTCACATAAAATGCCTGCAAACTTTACGTAACCATCAGGTATTTTCAACGATATGCTGTCATATTTTTAATTGATCAGCAATTATTTCAATTACATTACATTAGGAACATAATACCTAATTGTCACCTTACATGCGACAATTAAACGAATTCAGATGCAAGCGAAATTCAAACTTAATTGCACGAGGCGTCTCGCGAAGCGAACGTATGTGAAATTGAAGGACAATGATGTAGTATTCTAAAATAAATAAAAAAACTAATTTTCTACATAAATCCTGCGTACATGTTTTTTAAATTTTGTATTCAGCAGGTAAAATAATTGCGTTTTCTGAAACGACAAATCTGGGAAGTTTATTGCATAATTTTATACAAAAAGCAATCCTTACATGTTTTACATGAAACAGAAATGTTTTTCGAAAAAAAACAACCTTATCTTTTATACATACATTATCCTTTATGGAGTAACCTCCATGAATGGCTGTGTTGAATTTCAACACAATATACATCGAACCCATCCTTTTCCTTATATGAGAGTAGAAAGAAAAGAGGACAGAACATCGAGTTCGATTTTTTTATGCGATATAAACGTCAATAGTCATTTCTACCGGGCATTTCGAGAATTTTTTCATGTATCGTTCCTCGTCAGCTGAACGTTCGCAAACTAGGCTTAACACTACTGGAAATGTACCGTAATTATAATTGTTTGCTGCCAATTACCGCGCACGCTACTCGCAGCGATTACCACGCGCCCGGCGTTTAGCGAATTCAATGCCGACTTCGGATTTTTCAATGAGTTCATTTTTCTTCCTCTGCTTTTCGGTCTTTCCTGTTTACTTCGTGGAAGGCACGCAATTTGTGGGTCGAAATTGTCGGTTACGCGATCTTGACCGGGTCACGGCATTAAATTTGAAACAAAATACGCTTTTATTGATGTAAACGCCGATAGTTTTATTGGGAATCGCAACGGTGAAATTCGCCCTAAGGTACATCGCTTCATGAAAATCGATTTCTAATGTAGTTCATCTAACAATTCGCAACAAAATGGTATAAACTGACCTCGGAAAATATTTGTTTTCTATGATACTCACGAATTTCATCAAGGGAACGAGACATTAAGGCTGTATTTTCAAGATTGAGCATTTTCATGAAACGACAGATTTCAGAATAATTTTAATGCGGACTATTTATGAAATCGACGCGTCGATTGTGTCGCAATAAAAAGAAACCGATTAAAAATCACTGTGAAAAGCATCGCCTCATTGACGAATTTGGGCATTTTCATAAAACGATGGACATTATGGCACGTTCTCAAGAGTTCGCGACAGGAAGTGATTTTTCGAGTGCGGCCAATTCGATTTCGATTCGGTGTTCTTGTTCGCTTCGTGGACCGAGGAGGATCCGAGAGTGATTCGCACGTTTTGCCTTGGCGGAACACAATTTGCGTTTTAGCGTGGCCCGCTTCCGGCACCGACACATTAACAATGCCAGTTCGTGCCACTCGTCGTCGTCGACGTGTCTCGCCATTGACTCGCAAAATTCACAGGCGGCCTCGGCTTAAACCTTCGTAAATGTAGAGAGTGCTTTTCGATTCAAGGTAAATGTTACGGGGTTAACCTACTTTTTAATGCAGGGAAGTTTACCGTAGGAAATGGGTTGCTTCATTGTTTGCGCTCGTTTCATTGTCGAGAGCGTTAATATTAGGTAATCGCCATCGTACACACATACGATAACTATTGAAAGGCGTTTAAATCCTCAACAACTGCTAATTTAGTCATCATTTAAGACAATGCCGTTCTCATAGTGTTTCGATGTGAAAAGAATTTTCGGAAAGTATGCAATTTTTTTATTTTTCACAAAGACCGTCGTTATTTCATACATGAATATCGCCCTAAAGTACATCGTTTCATGAAAATCGAATTTGACCCACTAGAACCTCATTCATGAAATTCGTTTTTCTCGTCGTATCTTCTTTCTTCTTCTTTGTTCATTCGACAAAGACTTCTTTAATCTTTCTATAATAACCGTTATATCAAATGAAAATGAATTATTATTTATTATCGACGAAATTTTTTTTATAAAAATGGAGTCGATCGTTTAGAAAATTTTGAAAAAAACCACTGAATTAGTAAGCGCAGTCAAAGGTCGAGATTTAAGCGGCAATAAATCGTTGCGATTAACTCAACAGGTGAATCGCGTGCCTCGTTCTCCTTGCGCTTGCATGTTCCATTTGTTTCACGCAATGCGAGTGAAGAGCGTAATTTCATAGCACAAACTACCATGTGCGTTGGCAGGTACATCTGTCTATGTGAAATAGCACGTGGTGCTCCGGTCTTTTTGTCTTTCATGTTATATGGGCACTTAGGAAAACTCGGCGAAGTAAAATATTATTGCCTTTATCCATTTACATATTCGCCCAGTAGAACAAACAGCATCGCTTCCATTTCCGTTGACGTTAATGATAATAATAACAACGATAATAACAATAATAATAAACGATTTTACATATATATATATATAATTTTGTAGATTAATATGACATTTTATAATAATATAGTGCAAAATTTGTAGGAATTGACTTCCAATAAAGAGAATCAATCGAGAATTAATTAGAATCGATTCATTTTTTCAAAAGTAAAATATATAATAATATTAAATTGCATTGCTATATAAATCAACGTATATATTGAAATTTACTTAGAATTGTATTGTATCCGCCATTTTGAATTTTTAAAAAATGATTTCAGATTCGTAACCAGCGACCTCGATAATACACAATAATCCCCCGATAATAATTATTTCTCAAGGCTTCGAAGTCTTGCTTGTCGCCCGCCATTTTGAAATTAAAGAAAAGTAACTTTAAAGAGAAATTATAAATAAATTTTAATCGTATTGACTATTCAAAGTGATAGTCGCCAGTGTCGCCACCAATTTTCGATCGTGCCGTTTCAATTGGTAACGAAAATATGCATTTAAATTGCTTAAAAAAAAAAAACAAAATGGTGAATTTAACAAAAAATTAAATCGAAGAAAACTTGAATTTTTTTCCTATGGAAAAAATAATGGAAATGATTCCGGATTTTAATTAAAGATAGGTACAATAGTCTTCATAATGTCGATTAAAAAAATCGCGTACAACATAAAATGATAAAAATAAAAAAAAAATAAAACAATTGTAGCACATGCTTTTCTTTACCCATCGAATTTTTGTAAGAAATATAATACACGCATATTTTGGAAATAGCTGATTCAATTTTCAAAATGTCGGAACCAATATGGCCGTCATTCAATTTCAAAAAAGCTCGGATTTCGCTGAAAATTGATTTTCGTCTTTTTTTCTATTATTAGTTAAATTTCATTGTTTCAATTATTTCCGTGAAATTTAGTGAGATTATACACATAAAAATTGTCGTGGTCATTTTTATAAGTATATATATTGATTTTAGACCTAACAAATCCTCTGATAATCTTCGGCCATTCTTTCACCTTTTGTTGAAATCCGGAATCATTTTCATTACTTTTTCATAAAAAAAAAAGATTTGAATTTTCGGAGATTATATTTTCATCCGCCATTCTGATTTTTGAGGCAATTTCAATGAAATGTTGACAACATAAAATCGAAAGAGTATAGCAGACTAGTGATGGAGTAGGTCATTTTGTAATCAATATTAATTTTTGCCCTGTTTTGAGAATGAAGCTCGAAAATCAACAAAAAGTTTTAAAAAGTAATCAGGTAGAAATTAGAACATTATCCCTAGCAGAAATTAATCGTGGCGCTGTACCGATTCTGTCTAGATTTCCAACAATAATTACTGGTTCTAGACTGGAAAACTATGTAGACCCAATATC
>JAPYZR010006907.1:0-30698 GCA_030522945.1 Trichopria nigra
TCCTTAAACTTTTGTTTGAAACATTTTTCCCGAAAATGCCCTCTCGCTGAGATAATTCGCCGTCCCGGGACTTTTGGCGGACCCTGTATATATATATATATATATATATATATATATATATATATATATGCTTGTGATTTTCATTGGTTTACAATGTTTTGAAATTCAGCATCATAATTGTCTCACTTAATGTTGTTGTTGTTGTTAATAGATTCTTTTAATGTCGAATAATGACATATAATCTTGAATAATTACTGATTTTGTAATAAATAATATTCCGTTAAAATACTGCAAACATGAGCAAACTTTAATCTTTCCAATAATTTTCAAATGCGCAAAATGGGTTTTCATTTCGCTCAATGCAATGCAGATGGTACGTTCAATTAAATGTATACATCCTCGAAAGCTCGATGATACGTATATATATATATATATATATATATATATATACATACAAATAGGAACAGATTTTCAACGTGATTTGCCATGAATATTTTTAACGAGCGGTAGGATTTTGACATCTGCGAAAAGTGACGTGAATAAAATATCACTTTCATCCTGGATGTGCAATCGTTAGAGCATATTCCTGGTTTGAAACACTTTTATAATTTCATTAAAAATATTTGTTCTATAATTAACTGTGTATGTACGTTATCAGAATGCGCATTCAATTTTTTTTTCATTTTCCCGAACATAATTTCATTAAATGTGTTGAAACCGACGAGTAATGTACATATTGAAATTCTTTTGCGTACGTACTCTTCAATTACATCATTTTTATCGGTATTATACTTTTAAGAGTAAAGATGATTCGACATCTTTATCATTTCTACCGATATTTTCAATCGAAACTTGTTTTTGATTGTTGTTAATTTGGTAAAATGTTTAAAAAATGTACAAATTCAACGTTAATGTCATACGTAAATATCCGCACTAAAATAGGTAATATATACGAATGTTATGTTTGCGTAGACGGTGATGATGATGATGATGATGATAAGAAAGCTACTTGATGTTGTCGTCCAGGCGAATCTCAATACATGACGACGATAAAGAATTTTATACTAGTTAATCAGCTAATATAATTAGTTCGATTAATTAAATTAAAATTCAACGAACATTATGTCTTTGTTTCGTACGATTAAAAATAATGCACTACGTTTGTGAGCGTATATACGATCAATGAGAATTGCAAAACTAATATTTTCCTTTTAAAAAGTCGTTTGATTCGTATAATTGGCGAATTCATTCGGAAGGAGTGCCACCGAGCTACCGGTGCGTGGGTGCAGAAATCCTCGCGGTAGAGTCGGGGGACAACAAAGCCAGACAACGATGCCAGACGGTCGAGAGTAGAGGGTTTGGCCATTACGAGTGTTTACGCTACGTTTCATGCAGTCGATTATATTATTCACTCGATTTCGATAATATTTCAAATCAACAATAAAACCCCTTCAAACATATAAGTTTTTCGAAAAATGAATTAGTATTTTTGTTTCTGATTTACTGCAATTTACTTTACGGAGTTGATGGAGTGATTGTAAATTATGCGTAAGGACCCTCTGTACCGTTTACTAGAATTTTTTTTTTATTATTCATATCGAACCAGACATGATGAAAGTAAAAAATTGGACTTTACCAATACCTCATATAGACGTGATAACAGGTGTAAATTTATAAATGATTCTATTTTTGATTTCTCATTAATTTCGATGTCATACGTTCGAGTTCCACGATTATACAAAGTTCATTTAATTTCTCGTAATAACATTGTGAATATTTTTATAAACTTCTTGTCTCTTCCAAACTTGCATCATCTAATATATAATTACATATATCTATATTCTTATCACTCTTTATCATCGATATTTCCGCGGTAAACTTTGACGAAAGCAACCTCGAAACATTAATGAAGATGCTTTGTCGCGAGGAAGTCCCAATTAACGGAAAGTCGATTACTAATCGATATTGATCAAAGGTAAGCACATATCGAGCACCCTCATCCAGCAGCGAATTTCATTGAGACAAAAAACTTATTATATACTGCGTAATATGTGTAGCTAAAACGTTATTCACCCTTTTTAAAGTAATTATGATAATAAAATGCAAACGATTTTAATTTTTTTTATAAGAGTAGAGTATATACAATAGTATAAATATATATATGTAATAAATTTATGTAGTACAGTAATATTCGAAAGTTTTGACTAATTTACTTAGTTTCCCTGATATTAAATACGTACCTTTTTTACAAGATAAATCTTGAAAAATTTGCAACCAGTTTCTCTTCAACATTTTTAGTAGTCACATCTGGAACGACTTACCTAAGTATTTTCTGCCCAATGTCTGGCCTACATTCTGCCCAATATTATTGTAATATTTTTATATACATTTATTATGAATGAGGTTATGTACACCATAGGCATAATGATCTTCAATCACATTTAATATGTCGTGACACATACCAACACTTTGTTGATAAGTTTCATCATATTTTTTGGTCGTATTATCACTATCTACATTGTTATTGTCATTACACATTTTCCAATCATCATTTTTATTAGCATGGACGTGTAGGGTTTGTTCGTTATCTTCTCCTTCATGTGTGACAGGATTCATGACTTCAACGATCTTCTCCAATATTTACGTCTGAGAAAATCAATTGCAGTAAGATTATCATGGCGCTTTACATCTCGGTGTTTTATTATATATGGTTATTAATAAATTGTAAAAGAAAATAAGTGAAATTATCATCCTATTAACTTTGCATAAGTAATGTATTTCAAAACGAATAAGGAAACGGTTTTAGACGGGCGCGTAAAAAAAAAAAAAAAAATAAACTGCATATTTTTACTGGATATAGTATGTGTTTAACATTTCCCCATTTGTTTTATGTACATATTGTGAATAACTTTGCAGCATAGTTATATTAGGCAAGATATGAAGGCAAAATCGAGGCCACTTGAAATCCAATTTTAATATCCAGTATTTGGATAGTTTTGTAACAAAAAATTGGGCTATTTATTTTTATCTATAGTTATTGTTCAGTTTATGAACACTTTTATTGCATACGCTTAAAACAATAATTTTAGACAGCAATTAGTTTGTATCTTTTAAAATTGAACAGAATTTCTACCAGGGTAACTATCATGCATATTATGCTACCTACTATATATATATATATACATATATGTTTAATTTTGTGCTTGGCGCCAATATGGAATGCCTGTATATATAGGGTATATTATTATTACCTAACCTCGGGTGTACACTGGGTTAAGGTCACCGGGCCACATCCGCGTAGGAGTCGTATTCGGACATTTCCATAAATATTTATGGAACATTAATGGTCGGCAGCGGGCGTAATTTCGGTGTGGCGAACCGGGACTGACCCGATTATACACGCACGTCAAAGAATTTCAAAGCGAGTCGTATAATCCGCTGACCGTCGTGCGGTGCTATTTTAAAGAATTATCGAAATTCGAGACGCGGACAGTAGCCGAGCCTTTTGACGGTAACGAAATACGAGTTATTAGCGTAGAAAAGAGACCTTCGTCACATCGCAGGTGACGTTCTAATTAGTGCGTTTTCGGTTACAGGTTGATCCCGGCGTCGAATTTCTTTTTCCGAAAATCGGTAAAACTAATTTGAATTGGCAAAGAATTATAGAGTGAAAAAGATCGGAAAAAGTGATTGATTGTTTATTGGAATATCTATGATTGTTCGTTAAAAGCTACGAATGAAATTTAAGACAATTAAGTTTAAATGTGACTGACTAATTAAAAATGTAATTCGTGATGATGCTTTATCTGTAGTTTTGACATGTGTAGAAATCATTTACTTTTTGTTAATGTACTTTCATTAAGACAGTTTTGTGAACGATTCAAAATTTGCAGAAAATGTTATGTTACATTTTTATAGAAATACTTATTTTGCCTGGTGATATGAATTTTTATTTTATTTCATTGTTGTCGAGATATAAACTTTTATAATGCAGTGACATTAAAAGAAGCAAGAAACTTGTGTTCTTTTACCGAAAAGCTACGTAAATCACTGAATAGATTTTAAGAAACGAAAATATCATTATTAAAATTAGAATAGTTTTTATGGCAACCATAAATTAATAGAAAAATTTCGGTATAAAAGTAAAACAAAAATACACTTTATTCATTCCATGAAAAATTATCGAAGACGAATATGGCTTTCAAATAGAGAAAAAAATTCAAATAATTTTTTCCTTTTTTAGAAGTTTAATCTCTTTCTTTCCCTCTCTCTCTCTCTCTCTCTCTCTCTCCCTTTCACCCACACATTCACTTACTGTTTCCCCTCTTATGGTTTGCATGAACTTTTAAGTAATTTACCAATTTAATGAATATACTTCTCGTAAAACTGGAAAGAAACGATATAAAGTTATTGGATACGTAAAAATGTAGGAAAATAAACACAAATTGACGAAACTAAGAATATTGGCAAAAATCGATAAGAAATGACAATAATCTTGAAAAGTTCTTACGAGAATAAGATGCAGCAAAAAGATAACTATACATAAATATCTAAAAAATCGGAAACTTATATATATATAAAATCAAAAGAAATTGAGAAAAACCGCATGGATTAGATGGAAATAAATGAAATTATAAATTTAAATTTTAAAAAATTTATAGGATAATCAATGAAAATGAAAAATAATAAGTGACAATTAATAAAGAAATTGAAAAGAGCACAAACTTTACGAAAAATACCAAAAATATTCATAAAACATCAGTTCATTATTGTTAAAAATTTATTCGTTTTTCTATTGGTTAAAAATATAAGCGTTTAATTGTACATAATTATTTTGATTTGGAATTAATTATTTTTTTATAATCAATAAAAAATATAACGTAAAATGTGTTATTAATAAATTAACTTTTAACAATGACGATACTAGTTATTATTAAAAAAACTTGGAATCGAGGGTAACACTTAACGTCCTGTATACCACGCGATTTTATTATTATTAGCTGAAAAATTAAAAAGTAACGACATTCAATATATAAACTCATGAAAACAATAGTTAATTATACGAAACTTGAATGAAATTTATGCAATTTCTCAGCAAATTTCCAAACTTTGTAAACGTTTATTCAAGATATCGTGTATTATTATTGCATTATTTCTCACCATTTATTGTTGAACATCAATAATGAATGCTGCGAATATTACAAAACTGAGCTTTTTATGGAAATTATAATTAACGGGAAAATGTATTTGCAACGAAAAATTATAAATAAAACCCTGCTTACTTGTTAAACCCAGGCTCGTTAAAATTGTATAATATTTATATTTTGATTATGAGTATCGCTCGATGTATTTCTTTCAAGTATGCACCACCTGCTAAAAGTATTGATAAATATTTTGAATAGACATACGAGGTAGACTGTAATAAAAATCTTATTTAAAATATTATTAAATAAATTACAAAGATTTACATGAAAATAAAAAAAAAAAGTTAATAATAATTGCCATATTCCGTCTAACGTTAGCGATCAAGGAATATGGCAATTGCAATAATAATTGCATGGCAAAAATAAAAAGAATGCAATGGCAAGGCAATAATAATTGCAATTAAAAATTTGTTTTTTAAGTTTTATATATTTCTAAAATCTGGCGAAATCGACATGTGAATATATTATATCAGTATAATGTAGAACGTAAATATATAAAATTAAACTCATTTCATTGGAATATTGAATACATGACAATGAGAAAAGAAAATTATTAATCCTAGTAGAACATTTTTCTGGACTCCAATTTCAAAGTAATGAAGTTTCGAAAATATGTCCATAAAATGGTTTATTTTCTACTACCCAGTAATCTAAAATGCATTGAAAGGTCAAAAGGTGAATTAAAATGGATTCAAGTGCATTAAAATGGATAGAAAATGAATCAATTTCAATCCACTTGAATCCATTTTAATTCGTTTTTTGACCTTTCAATGCATGGAACTTGTTCGCTTTTAATGTCAACACATTAATTTATTATGGGAAAATTAACGGTAATCGAATAAACTTCTTTGTTCAATATATATGACCCGAGGTTATATGGGGAAAAGATTAAGTTTAAGATGAATTAAAAATTTTCAAAGTAAAGAGTAGGCTTCGGTTTTTTGAAGTTTATTGTAATTCAGAGATATATTTATAGACTTATAATTGGCCAATTAAAGAAACACCGATGACTTTATTTAGTATGTTAATTATTCCGAGTATTTTGAGTATTTTGTTAATAATTATTGTGACATTGTCTTTAATAAATTGAGCAATATTTAAGATTTAAATGCGACTGAAATCTTGAATTAAGCAAGAAAATTGCCTGAAAGTAAGGTGTAATGTAAACAAGCCCTCTTAAAAAAGGACAGACTTATGCACTATCACTCAGATGTCGCGTCCAGGTATATCGATCATAGATCATAGATCGTAGAGACGTGAAAGGGGATACGTTGCGAGCAGACGGTACGAAATCAACATTTTCATTATTGTTAACTCAACAACACTATATTTTTTTTCTAACTATATGTCTGAAAATCGAAAATAAGGAGACTTGATTATAAGCATACGTTGATGTTATGACGTGATGATGCGTATATATATATATATATATATTATTGATCGAAACGCACGATTCACGTTCTATAATGTGCGTTATTTACGTCGTGCATCAGCTGTTTTAACGTTCCAAGAATATATGAACGTGCCGCAAGGACACGATTCCCGTCGTAACGGGATGGATAATACAATAGCGGGTCTCGCGACGTCGAACCGACGAAACGGATTCGAAACCGGGCAGTGGTAACGGAAAGTCGCTCTTTTGCCCATTTGAACGTGAAGTTCGTCGTGCTGAACGGCAGTCGCGTACAATGACACGTAGTCCGACGGTCTCGTTTATATACACAGGAACGTAACATTAGCGCGTCACGTCTTTAGAATTTTAAACGCGCGAATCATTATTATTATATCGTACAGACGGCTATTTGCACCACGGCGAAAATGTGTCGAACCGCTCTTCGGCGCAAGGTCTTAACGAGGAACGCTCACAATTACGCTGGTCGAGCGCATGTATATATATATATATATACACGCGGGGTTACAAAACCGGAAGCGGCACGCTGCTACTGAAGACAATAGCGGTTTCCATCGTGAGGTAACCCTCCCCGAGCGGGAAAAAGAGATGAAAGGTATATTACAGCAATAGGGAGAGAAAGAGAAAGAGAGGGCGAGAAAGTGACAGAAACATCTAGAGGTATATAACCGTCGGAGTGGAGCATTGTCGATTGTTTCTTCGTTTCTTGCCGCGACAATTCCTGAAATGCGGATGGAATATTTGCCCACAATGTGCGGAAGACTCGCATAACACTAAAAGTGATACTGTTTTTCTTTTGTTTTGCTTTGTTTTTTAACACTTTACATACCGATCTCGTGTACGAACTTCTATCGGGGGTGTAGTGAATGAATACAGTGATCTCTTATATATGAATCTTGAAAACGAATCGAGGAATTTTCGGCCAGTTTGTAGTTTTATTTCAAAAAATCGAAAATACTTCAAATACCACAACAAACAATGAAAGTAATGAAAAATCACCATGATTTTCATTGTCGTTACTATAATTGACAATTATATAACCAAGATATGTAAATAACAAAGTGTCTTCTGATTGACGTTGGAAAAATCATAATTCACAAACGAAAGACGCAACACGGTGAAGGATGAGAAGGCACAAAAGAAATCGAGTGGCCAGGAATTCGCAACGCAACGAATTTACAACTGGCCGAGGTCAGGATTTACCGAGGGCAATCGGCCGAGTGTGTGTACCGCAATCTCCGGGGCACGCTTCATTGTTCCGAAGCCTTCGGGACTTTCTTCCGTCGCAAACGTGTTCATATATACATGAAGTCAGTCGGGGCCCTGGAGACCCATTTCTCGATAAAGCAATTACTACTAGATATCTTGTATACCATATACGAGTTCTTATCGCGCGATTATATATATATACCTGATGTATAAAATGCGAAACTTCCGACGGCCTTGGACAATATGCTATATATATTTCGCATTGCGCACGGCATATTTTATAATCGCATTGATGATGGAAAAAGCAGTTACCGTTGCACGAGGCATTGTAACAACTTTTATTCTATATATAGGCTATGGAGTGTTTCAAATCGAAGTTTAATTTTTCGGAAACTTTCAAATGATTTTTTTTTTTTTTAATATGGCCGCCGAAACTCTACTAAGAACACAAAAAATATTCCAAAGAATCTGTAGTTCCTATAGGCGAAAACGTCGTTCAATCTGGTTGAAATCATGGAAAGGATGGAATAATGAATTTTAAAATTAAAATTCAATTACAATGGCGGCTTAATTGAGAAAATTTATAAAATAAGGAATATGTACTTACGTCTCACATTTTTTCATGAATCTACCATTTGAAACTTAAAATATGGCAGAGTTATATGAATTGAAAATTCATATTATCTGAATTTTCAGGTATTCCGCCATATTTGAGCCGCCATTTTGATTTTTTGATTTCTTGATTTTTTAAAAAACTTTTTAAAAAAACTTTTAAAAACTTGTTTAAAAAACTTAGATATACTTTATGTTTCGCGCGTTTTTTTTATCAGAAATGGATTTATTTATGAAATGTGCTTTCATCAGATTTCAACTGCCATTTTGAATATTGAAATTATAACAATAAATTCACCCGATCGTAGTAACCCTTACGTACATAGTATTTATTTCTATAGTTACTTTACAAAAAGAAAAAAGAATATTTGAAATTTGAAACTTCAAAATATGGCAGAGACACTATAATCATAAAAATTTATATTACCTGAATTTTCGGCCAATACTCCATCCGTATTTCAGCCGCCATTTTGAATTCTTTAATTTCGTCCTTAGGTTTGTAGACACATGCAAATAGCCAATTTCACGTATTTTTGTTGCATAACTTATCGAGTTTCTTAGACGTTGTCCGCCATGCTTGAGCCGCCATTTTGATTTTTTGATTTTTTACCTCGTATTCGAAATCACGGCCCTAAAAAACTTATAAATCTAATATATAATTTTAATAGAAATTGATTTATTTATAAAATATGCTGCCATCACATTTCAACTGCCATTTTGAATATTGAGATTGTAACAATAGATTCACGCGATCAAAAGTAACCCTACTCTTACATACATAGTCTTTATTTAGAGCCACAAAAAAATGATCACATAAGTCCGATATTTTACAAGCTTTCTTAAATTACAGCCGCCATCGTGAAACCACCATTTAAAATCTTAAAATTATGACTCTTGGTCTTCAAAGTGCAAGTCCTTGTAAACACAAAGACATTCTATATTGTGATAAAATGGACAATAATAAGTCATCGAGGTCCATTTTCATAATCATCACTGCGTTCGAGTGCGCTGTACTTTTATTGCACGAGGGACGCGATAATTCTGAGGCGCGTATCTTCTTCGCCGGCCTTCCCGGTCAATTTGAGGTGGCACTATACTCCGAGCGGCACATTTGCCATGCACGCATGCAGACGGCGAGTGCGGAAAAGACGCGAAAGAGCTGAAAAAGCGGTAAACATCGTTAAAGGCGAGCGAAGAGTAAAGGGCGGGCATAAATTATGGTCGCAATAAATACGGCCGGTTAACAATTATAAAAAAGCCGAGAAATGGTTATTAGCAATTAACGCAACTGTGCCAGCTCCCCACTGGGCGCGCTGCAGTTTGTCCAAGTCGATATTCATCGCATATATATATGCGCCACACTTATGGAAAGTGTTAACGGATTCATAAATTTCCCCTGCCTATACACGACACAACGCCACTACAGCGTCGAATCAAGTGCGGGTTAATGCGATATATACTGGACATAGGCGGCTAAATGAAGCTGAAAGAAATCGCGCACGATTAGCCTCGTTAAAAATGCACACCATCGACGGAACGGCAGTATAATTAATGCGCGTCTAATGAGCCTGGAACATGACGTTTAACGGTACTTCATTAAATCTGATCGGCTGTGCGCGCTAATGATTTGTCGACCGCAGTACTCGCGACACCGTAAATATAATTGTCACTCCAATATTATGCGTACGTTCGATCCCCAATGTCCAAATGTTGTCGGTCAATTAAGCCAAATTGTTTGGATGGGGGCCAACTATCAGGATGCATGCGATCAATCGATGGATCACTTTGACGATCGTGTCAGAATTTATACTCAATGAATATCCTGGATTCTCTTAATCGCTCTGCGCAGTTCCCATTTGTCTTATCAGTCATGTATCAGTGATATATTTCATTCAAGACGTAGAAACAATTCCATCTCTTCAGCCTATATAGTACAGTAAAACCTACGATACCGTTCCCTCTGATACTGTGCAACCCACAATACTGTGAAAGTTTTACCCATAGTACCGTGCTATCACAGAGGAGCGGTTACCCCCATTATATACCCCATACAAATATAGATCTTACGGATTATACACACATGTCGGCGAAACCGCCATCTTAGTGACGTAGGAGGTAGAAGGAGTAGGGATGACTTCCACGCCTCCGCGTTTGCACAGTATTGTGGGGTAGTTAAACGGACCAAAAACAGTATCGTAGGTTTTACTGTATACATAGAACCGGCAATGAAAATCGGCCGCGCGATTAAAAACGCAGCCGGGGGCGATCGGGGTAACCGTAAATACGAAACGTATAATAGTATATATAATATAGAGGAGCCGCGGTCATTATGGGGACGTAATGGTCACGGCATCGCTTCCTGGTCAGATAGAGCTCGTATAGTTATGCACGAATAGTCGGGGAGTAGGGACGTCATTAATTTGGCATTCGTGAGCTCGCAAACATTCATGCCCGCAGTGTCAGGAACGATCTCACGTATCCACTTTGCCAACTTGGCCTCGTGCAGTAGGCGATTACGCGTTGGATTTTCGTGTGGGTGATACGTATCGCGAACTGACAAGGTGCTTAATGGGTCTGGCGATAATGAACGATGGGGCACTGCGGCTTGCTAGAGACATCGAGACGCAAGGTGTCCCCACGTAGCCTTAACGAGACCGTCGAGGAGGCCTCGTTTATGGTTCGAACGGGCGAACGGCCGTTATCGGCGCAAACTGCTAACACGAGGAAGACGACGGGCCTTGACACCCGTCCTATTAATTGCATAAGTGTCAGGGGGTGGCGGTATTCTAGTCTGGAAGTTCCGTGACGGCATTTACGAAGATGTTTTTTTTTTCTTCTTTCTTTCTTTCTGGATGATGGTACCGATCGATACTTCAATTGCACAACTTGAATGAATCGATTTTATCGTTTCACTATATCTTCTTTTTTGTGAAGTGAGTGGATTGAGGGATGGGTGCATTTATTACGGGGATTCTCATTTCATTTCGTTTCTATCCATTCCACTCTAATTCCATCTCATTTAATTCCATTTTATATGATGTAATTACGTTTTGTGTCATCTCATCTCACTTTATTTCATTTTATTACACTTCATTGTCATTTCATTTCGGGTCATTTCGTTTCGTGTCATCTCGTCTCATTTTATTACTTTCTACTTCATTTCATTTCATTTTCTTTCATTCGATGTTTCTGATCTTATTTTATTTCATTCCATTTCATTCAATTTTATTTTCATTCATTTCGTTTCGTGTAATTTCATCAAATTTATTTTCATATCGTCGCGTGCTATTTGGTCTCATTTCATTTCATCTGATTTCATTTCATTTCATTTCATCTCATCTCATCTCATTTCATTTCATTTCATTGTCATTGTCATTGTCATTGTCATTGTCATTGTCATTGTCATTGTCATTGCTCATTACATTGTCATTACATTGTCATTTCATTGTCATTGGTATTGCAATTGTTATTGTTAATTTCATTGCCATTACATTGTCGTTTCAATGTCATTACATTGTCATTTCAATGTCATTTCAATGTCATTTCATTGCCATTACATTGTCATTGCATTATCATTAGATTGTCATTTCATTGTCATTGGTATTGTTACATTGTCGTTAAAAATAAATATAAGACACAACATTTATTTTTGTAATGGTATTAAAATTTTGCAAAAATTTTGGTTAAAAATTTGAAAATCAGATGATAAATGACTGAGCTTAAAAAATATAGTATTTTATAAGTTTGAATAACATTAATTTAGAAAATTACAGAAAATAATTTAGCTTTGTTAGACCCAGGTATTAAACAATTAACGGTAACATATTAAGAAAACATTTTTTTAAAGTTACAAAATACTTACCAGAATGTTATGTAACATAATGGACTAAAATAAAAATAACTTGGAGTAAAAGTTCAAAATGATTTCCAAACGAAAGGCTTTCCAAAATTTATTAAAAACAAAATGTTAAAAATGCTGTTTGATCTTAATAAATGTAAGACAAATACGAGAAACGCTAAATATGTGCGAAAAATAAAGAAAAAAGTATCGAGGAGTGGAAGAAAATCAGTCGCTGTTGTAGGGCCTTCAAATTTATCACGATTAATTATTTTAAAAAATAGTTTGTCATTAACAGGATCAAAAAATTATTAACATTGCGTTGCACAACAGAAACATATTAAAGAATCAATACGAAATTTACCAAATCCTGAAATGAAGTGAGAAAATTAAAATTTGTACCAATGCTAACCAATAAATGATGGATTAAGAAATGTATACTTAAATTATTGTTAAATAATGACAAAAGACTGCGAATCTTTCATCGTTCGTGACCTTTTTGACACCGTATATAACACCTGAATAAAGGAGTTTTCTACTTGTTATAAGTCATATCAGCCGCGTTGTCAATTTCATGCGTTTACGCACCTATACGACAGAATAGCACATTAAATCGATAATTACCTGTCGGTGAAAGGGAGATTTTCTGACAATCGGCTTTCAAAAATCTGAACCACGGTTCGATGAACACATTCGTCTATTGGGTTATCTTCATTCACTCACCGCGACAACGAAGACATCTTTAAGGCGCTTCGTCTCAAGATGACGTTTCGATTATCCAACATATGCGTCCAGTTAGGCAACCGACTACTCCATCGTAGAACGATTATTTATTATTGTTACACTGTCATCGTTTCAATAGCGATTGTATTTATGTCAGGATTAAATTAACGAGGCTTTTATAATTAATGGTCCGATGATCGCTGGAGGTCGTTGCTCAAAATCTATCGTTGTAAATGTAACTTTACGTACATTGGATGTAAAACTGTCACTTTACACATTAAAAACTATGCGTAAAATCGGTCTTTACGCCCAATAATTATAAAAAATAAAGCCTCGCGATTTGGACCATTGCGCACGTACATTTGTTTGGTCAATTCATCGAAAAGTATCTCCGTCCATTCATTTTTCCAATTCAAATTACGCGGCGAGCACGGCAAAAACATTTGTACCGATCTCAAGTCGGTCAGAAAATCGAGCGCCATTTAACTCTCGTTACCCTGTCATTGTGCCAATGGCGAACGTATTTGCTCGTTTAGTAATTTAACGAGACGCCGGTAATTGATCGTCCTCTCGGCATGCGAGCCCGCGATTTTTCACCGGCGGAAATTAACGAGCATGCGTCAATAAAGCGCAATTACCGCGGTGCAAACGGTAAATTTATCTCGGGCGAGCAATTTGGGGATTTTATTAATAGGCCGCTACTGGTGCACGCAGGGGTCGCTGCCAATAGCAGCAGTTGCAACAAGACCGAAATGGATTTCGCCGTTGCCTTCGACAAGTTCGTTTTCTTCAGCTGTCCATGTACGCGATGGCCACACGTCGTGGATTTCAAAATGAGAGGCAGAATCCAGAATATACGTTCAAAGTTCAAAGTCCGGCCGACAAAAGGCATCAGAGAGAAGGAGAGAGAGCGAGGGCGAAAGAACGTCAATAATAATTCAAATGCTCGTTCCAATCGCCTACGGTTTGCCTATCCTACCGTAAATCATTTTTCATCGCGGCTCACACCAGGCGCATCTTCTTATATATATATACGGTTGTCTCTCTGCTGCCACTCCGCAAAAATCGAACAAATTGAGGCAAGATCGAAGGACGAAGCGTTCGAGATAAATCGTTCCGTGCGTCCGACGATTCTTTGTTGCTGGAACGCCATTTGAAACGTAAGCTACGGGTGTACTACGGGTGTTCTCGGACTGTGCTCATTGCCACATGGCACGATATAGATATGAAAAGGCCCGCGAAAGTTGACGATGATGAGCGTTGACGAAAAATGATGATAATGAAATTATCAATCGCAATTATAGGGGTGATTATCTTTTAAAATAAAGATTGACTGCTAGTGCCAACGGTGATTGTAAATAACAATTTTCCAAACAGCAAATCAAAATTTCCAATGAAAATCAGGAATGACAAATGTCAATAAAATTAACGAGTGATAATTCTCCATGAATATAATTAATGATGTTATTAAGGAAAATCATATATCACAATTATCAATGAAAATAAATAATAGCAATTGTCAATGAAAATCATGAATGACAATTGTCATTGAAAATCATGGAAGGCAATTGGCGGTGAAAATCATGAATGGCAATTGTCGATGAAAATCATGAATGACAATTGTCGATGAAAGTCATGAATTTTAATTTTGAATGAAAGTCATGAATGACAATTGTCGATGAAAGTCATGAATGATAATTGTCGATGGAATTCATGAATGGCAAATATCAATGAATATCATGAATGATAATTGTCAAAAAAAATCATGAATGACAATTGTCAACAAAAATATTGAACGATAATTGTCAATTAATAGCATGAATGATAATTGTTAAGGATCACCATATAAGACAATTGTTAATAAAATTATGAGTAACAATTGTCATTAAAAATCATGAATGAAAATTATTAAGGAATATTATAATACAATTGTTAATAAAATAATGATTAACAATTGTCACTAAAAATCATGAATGACAATTGACAATTAAAATAATTAATGATATTTATGTTACAGTGTGCGTAAAATGCTATTTTACACATTTTTGACTTTTTTCTTTCGCATTTTACACACACTTGCAACATAAAATATGGTACGGCACACTCGGCCGGCAATACTCACATTCGCAGAAAAAAAATTTAACCGCTTGTATCGTAATGTACTATTCTGAATTAATAGCATGAATGAAAATTGTTAAAGATTATCATATCTGACAATTGTTGATAAAAATAATAAATTAAAATTGTCATTGAAAATCATGTAAGGCAATTGGCGGTGAAAATCATGAATGACAATTGTCGACGAAAGTCACGAATTTTAGTTTTGAATGACAATCATGAATGATAATTGTCGATGGAATTCATGAATGGCAAATATCAATGAATATCATGAATGATAATTGTCAATAAAAATGACAATTATCAACAAAAATATTGAACGATGATTGTCAATTAATAGCATGAATGACAATTGTTAAGGATCACCATATAAGATAATTGTTAATAACATTATGAATAACAATTGTCATTAAAAATCATGAATGATAATTATTAAGGAATATACAATACACTGTATGTATATACAATACACTATAGGAATATACAATGTCACTAATGAATGACAATTGCCAATTAAAATAACTAATGATAATTCTGAATTAATAGCATGAATGAAAATTGTTAAAGAATATCATATCTGACAATTGTTGATAAAAACGATAAATTAAAATTGTCATTGAAAATCACGAAGGACAATTTTTAATAGAAATTATAACTAATAATTGTCAATGAAAACCATGAATGACAATTACGAATTAAAATAATGAATGCTAATTCTCAATTAATAGCATGAATGACAATTGTTAAGGAATACCATATAATACAATTGTACCATATTTACAAGGGTACGCCTTTATAATAAATAAAAAAAAAAAAAAAAAGAAACTTATTAAGGGATACCACATAAGACAATTGTTAATAAAATTATGAATAACAATTGTCATTAAAAATTATGAATGACAATTGTTAATGGAAATGATAAATAACAATTGTTAATGAAAATCATGAATGACCATTACCGGTGAAAATCATGATCCAATGTTAATTGTCAATGAAAATCATGAATGAAAAAATAGCAACAAAGATTACAAATAAAAATTCTTTTCAAAAACTTTTCAATGAATACTGTTTATAAATATCATGAATAAAGACGGTCAATTAAAATCCTTAATAAAGATCACAATTGAACATTTTCAACAAAAATCAGAAATAACAAATTTTCAATGGAAATTATAAATGAAATTGAATATTTTTAATTTTTGATGACTGTCCTGAATGCAAAATGGCTAGTAAAAATGTAGTAAAAACGTGAATGAAACAGTCCGTCGAAGTTGCCAACGAATTTCATATATGGCAATGAATGAAACGACATACGTAATTGACAGTTCGAAAGAAAGTCACATCAATGTGAATTCCTCAGAAATGGAGTCAATATAGAAACTGTCAACGAATATCGTACATCAACGCGTACAAACAAAGTTATGAATGAAATCTATAACGATCATCAATGAAATCCTTAACCAAGCCGATGAAAGAAAATTCCTTTGTTAAAAATATGAATGAATTCATTATAAATGCCACTCTCTTGGCCATCGATCGGCAAATCGCCAAAGTAACCGACGAACGCAACATTTCAAAGGGTGTCGCCTAATTATTCCTCGCGCTAAATTCGCGTCGCAAACGAGCGGCTCTTTCACGCGCCGACACGTGGTGGCTGGCCGTGATACGGCGCAGGATTTACGGTGTAGCCCTGACTTCGTACCACTACGTAGATTTATGTTGTGGAGCGTTTCGCGGCTTTTTTGCTGCGGCTGCGGCTGCGCATCCGTTTTTCTACCATATTCCTCGTATAAGCTTTTAAAAGCGTATACTCTCGTCGAGCTGTATGAGGCCGGCCGATGCGTAAGGGCGCAACTTCCGATCGGTGTTGAAACGACCAGCGATCGCTGTACTTTTGTTTGGTGCCAATGGTTTCAACGAGTTGTACAAATAGGCCATTTTTTGCACTCGTATACTATTGGCTCGTGTGTACTTTACGGTGTTAAGGTTTTCCGTTACGAGACTGGTCACTTTTTTTTCTCTTTGTTTTTGATTGCATGAGTACAAAAAATAAAGAAAATCTATGTCTGTTGAGATTGGTTTATCAAATTTTGATTGTTGGCGATTTTGACAAGGTTGACACGTGTTTGTAAACCGCAGGATGAATTAATATAAATAGAATTGTCAGAATCTGAAGTCATTGTCATATTACTGATAATGTAAATACGGCAACATTGCATTTCATTAATGATCATTAGAAAATTTTCGTTTATACTATAAATTTTAATTGTCATTTCTGTGATGGTGGATCAGTATTTATTTTGGACAGTAAACGTAGAAAAGGTCTGTGGGGAATTTTCGTAAACCGAATAAGAAAAACTCAAAACTTGTCTATCATTTATGTCAAAATTTACAAGCAAATACCTAAACTTATCAATGTTTGTGAAAGGATCACCGTCAAATGTCAAAATGTGTCAACAATTGGTAAAATCTGTCAGCGAAAGTAAAAATTCATCAACTGTTGACAAAATTAAAGATTGTCAATGAATATCATCAACCATTTCAACATTTACTCACTTCTCAACGTCAGTAAATAATTGCGAATCAATACTTGCAAATCAATACTTGTCAACCAATATTGTCAGCAAGTTGCAAAATTTTGTCGACATTTTATCAACTATTGGCAACATTAAAGATTATCAATGAATATCATCAACATTTTCAACATTTACTCACTTCACAACGTCAGTCAATACTTTCCAATCAATACTTATCAACCAATATTGTCAGCAAGTTGTAAAATTTTGTCGACATTTTATCATCTATTTTTGTCAACATTAAAGATTGTCAATGAATATCATCAACATTTTCAACATTTACTCACTTCTCAACGTCAGTAAATAATTGCGAATCAATACTTGCCAATCAATACTTGTCAACCAATATTGTCAGCAAGTTGCAAAATTTTGTCGACATTTTATCAACTGTTGGCAACATTAAAGATTGTCAAAGAATATCATCAACATATTCAACATTTACTCTATTCTCAAAGTCAGTCAATGCTTGTCAACCAATACTTGCCAACCAATATTATCAGCAAGTTGCAAAACTACTCATCTCATTAAATTCATCATCATTATTTTGAGGAATATTTTGTAAAGTATATGTGAGGTTTGTATAGGAATACTTTATATGTTAAGGTTTGATGTCTGAGGATTCTTCAGGTGGGACAACTAAAAGGCCCTTTCGTTAAAATGTTTGTATGCAAAAAGCCTGAACTTAGGATAAACTTTTTTTAGAGTTTGTTTAATTTGTTTAAGACTTTGTTTAATGAAATAAATTCAAAATGAATTAATGATAAGGAAAAATTAGCAGGTATTGACAGATTTTTTTTAACGGTTGACATAAATCAAGGGAAAATTGCGAGAGATGATCATCGGAATTATCGTAAAACTTTACCAAAAACAAAAAATGCAGATCTTTAAAAATCATCTGCTTTAGTATAATGGCATCGGAAAGACATTCGTTATCGATAGTCTTGGAAATCGAAATAAATTTCAAACGAGTATACTATCGTGGTCTATATATATAGAGAGATCATAATTGTACGATATATATCGACCAATCACGCTCATCTCTTGATTTATCGGGGATTTCCCGATTTCTCTCGTGCTGCATGTAAATTGAGATAATGAATTCGACAAATAAATCGACGGCGTTCATCAGCGTGCACGATTTCATATAGAAACTAATGATACGACAATGCGAAAGTAAAGAGAGCAGCAACTTGGCTCGTTTCATTCAACAATTATACCTCAAACTATTGTAAAACAAGAGGCAATCGGGAGCAATCGGCAGCCGAGTCCCATAATGATATAAGCGGCTCTTCGAGCAGCGTCGTGCAACAAAGGGTTATAACGAACACAGTGGAAATCCGCCGTTTCTTAAAGAGGAATGTAGGAGAAAGAATCTCTCGAGGGTCCTGGCGGTCAGTGCCGTGATTTACGAGGCGAACGAGGGGAATACTTTTCGCGTAGCCTCGACATACCATGTGGGTGAAACCAAAGTCCTTTGTGGCGAATTCTGTCCGCTCACTTTTCCTGAATTCGTCGTCACATCGTCATCGTCGTCGTCGACGTTGTTGTCATCATGGACTCGATCGTCGTCGACGATGGTCTTATTATTTTATTACGCGAGGCTCGGTGCGCGCACTAGCCGCGGCAGCTCGAACGGCTATTTATATAAAACCAGATCCCGACACAATAGCAACTTTCTACTCCTACACGTCGAACGGCCGGGGCGTCGCGGCGGGGCGTCGACAGCGAGACTTAACCTCGAGTATACGTGTGCGACTCCGGAGCACATTATTATTTGCCATTCGAGAACTAACGAGTGTGATTTGCAAAGCATTTGTATAGAGTGACATGCGGAATAGAGCTGGAGTATTGGTCTCGGTATTGGTCTTGGTCTTGTTAACAAACAAAAAAAAAAAAAAATCATGGGAGAACGTTTAGAGCTTCGCGAGAGATGACGAGGTCCCGATATCATCTACACGTTTAAGATGCAATCCTTTTGCACTCATGGGCACAATTGATCTTCATTTTATGGCGCCGACAAGAAACGTTTCCATGGAAGTCATTCGCTTCATCCGTTGTCTTCATTTCTTCACTTCATACCTTTCATTCGTTTCATATACGCTGCCATCTCTTTCGTGAGTTTCACTGAATGCATTATCCACAAATCGTTCATCATTCGTTTCATTCGTTTCGTCAATTTCTTTATTATTAGTTTTATTGGTTTCCGAAGTTTCTTCACTTTTGTGTCATTTGCTTCATTCGATTTATTCATTAGCGTTTTTACTTCAATTTTTTTCATAAATTGCATTATTTTATTCATTGGCTCCATTCTTTTTCTTCTTTTCCTCGTTTTATACATTTCTTTCTGTTAATGTATATTGAATTTAATTCTTTAGCACATTTCTCCGTTTCTCATTTGCTTCAACCGTTTCATGATTTCTTCGTATCGTTTCGAAAGTTTCGCTATTTATTTCGTTTCATTATTTTCTTAATTAACTTCCAGCATATTTGGCTTATTATTTAATTAGTCTTATTTAATTAGTATCATTCACTTCCCTGTTTCTTTTTATTTTTTCATTTACTGATTACTTGCTTCATCAGTTTTAGAAGCTTCATTCGCATCATCCGTTTAAATAGTTCATAGTTGCTTCATTCGTTTTATTCATGTCTTTATTCGTTTTTTATTTACTTTGTTAGTTTTATATACTTATACTGCGTTATGAACGTATCAATTCGTTCTTCAACTGAATCCTTCGTATTCAATTGACTTTTACCTTTTCATGATTACTTCATTAGCGTTATGCGTTTTTTTTTTAATTTACTTCATAAATTGTATTATTTTATTCATTGACTTAATTTTTCGTTGTTTTTTATTCGCCGTGTATCATTTGCTTCAATCGTTTAATGATTTCTTCATATCGCTTCAATCGTTTTTTTATTAATTTTTTTTTTGTTTTTGTTCTTTTTGTTTATTGGTATTACCATTCATTCACTTCACTCATTTTGTTTGTTTCTTCATTCACTTTTTACTTGTTTCACTAGTTTTGGACTTCAGACAGTTTTAGCTTCACTTGCTTAATACATATATGATTTAGTACTTCAATTTAATTCGTCACTATTCATTTGTAGACGAAACAGATATGGTGCATATCTTTTTTCATTTGCATAATCTTTGTTCTTTATTTCTTCATTAGCTTCATTATTATTATTATTATTTTATTTTATTGCGTTATTAGTAAAAAGTCATCAATCGCTCCATTGGATTTGTTCGTTTTTTGTATGTTTCCCCTGTTACGTCATTTCCGCGTTAGCATTATTCTTTTTTCTTCATTTCTTCACTGGTTCTTCCATTCATTTTTAATTTTACTTCAAACTTCCATTTTTTTAGTTTCAAACACTTCCGTAGCTTCATAAGCTTCAAAGAATTTTTTTTTCGTTGTTATTTAATTTCTTTTATTAATTTCTTCTTTAACTTCATTCGTTTTCTTCATTTCTACAATTGATTGTTTCATTAGATGAAGTTGTTTCTTTCTTCATTTGTGTTTTATTGGCGTGATCCATTTTATACGCCTATTGTATCTTAAAATTACATTTGCTTCTTTTCTTTGTTTGCTTCATTTTTTTGTTTTATTTCTTCAACGGTTTCTTATTCATTATTCCCCCCATTAGTATCTTCAATTATTCAATAATCGGTTCTTCATTCACTTAATTTATTTCAGTTTAACTGTTCGCTAATTTCATTAGCTTCATTCGTTTAATGTCATATTCTTTTCTTAGTTTCATCTTATCTTTCATTTATTTTACATCGGCAATTTGATATTCATCATTTTCATAATCTATAATTGTTTCGCATTATCATTATTTTTTCCGTTTCTTCATTTATTCCATTTGATTTTTTTTTTTTATTTATTCATCATTATTGACATCGTCGTTATCATCTCCAACATTACTTCCCTTTTGAGCATACGGCCTCTTTTTATTTATAACTACATCGCGTATACGAATAAGAAATTTACATTCACCACGATTCGTTTCATTTTATTCGAATTCTTTATTCATTTTTATTTGGATTTATGAGTTTTTATCAATAACATCATTCCCTTCATTACTGTGATCGTTTTTCACACTTTCTTCAAAGTAGTGGCCCAGTTACACGTCGTTGCTCGGTGTATGTAAATACTACGTAAACATCAATGTTGAGGAATATTAACACGCGCGGCCAGCGTGGATACATCAAGGCCTGTTTACATAGTTATTTTTCGCTGGTCGCAACATCGCTGACTGACACACCATTTGTAGGTCGTCCTCCAACAGTCACCAAGGGAGAGTCGTGTCATCGCACGCTCGATTTCCCCACTGGCCGATGTATCTGAACTCTTCTTTGTTTCCCATTGGAGAATAGGCGAAATGACTTGAGAACTTTTATCTCGAACATCTGTAAAAAGCTATATTGTAATCTTTCTTTTTAATAAATAAAGAAGACAGATCGTGCGGTTAAAAGTTGACTTCGGTGTTTCAATGAAATGTCTGCTGACATGGGTTCACATTGGATCTCTTGTATTTTTATCAAAATTAAGAATAGAAGAATAAATATAGAAAAATCGTATATAATATATTTGATGCATGACGATATCATGAATAGAAAATTGTCTTTTTATATCGTTTTGAAACTTTTGAATGATGTTAATTAATATTAATTGTATGCAATATAGATTATCGAATTAATGTTTTATAATATTTTTATAATCAAGTACTATAATGTACTGATTTCATCAGTGTGTCCAGTACTGATGGTGTTTATTTTTTGTTGCAGGTAAGCACCGGAAAAAGTCAGGGATTGTAATTTTCTAATTGTAAGTATTTACACACGAAGTGACACAACCAGACTGCTATACTCCATCATTTTTGGAACAATTGATGTACATTCTGATCATCTGACCACGTAACTCATTAAAGGTATTGTACATACACTGAAAAAATCAAGTAAATATTTACTTGAATTAAGAAAATGTTTCCTTCTTTTTACTAAATCTTACTTAATTCAAGAAAATGTTTTCTTAATTCAAGTAAATATTTAATTCAAAATAAATTTTTTTTTTCAGTGTACTAAACATTTTGAAGTAAATAACCGTAAAAGAATATGAAGACCAAGACAATATGGTATACCATTATTGTTTAGTTCTTGTCGCTACACAATTTTTTTTTTTTTTTTTTTTTTTTTTTTTTTTTTTTTTTTTTTTTTTTTTTTTTTTTTTTTTTTTTTTTGTCTTTTTTTTTTTATGCTGCTTTCAATTCGGTAATAATCGTGTAACTATAAACCACATGGTCAGCAACGACGGTGGATGCACAATTTACAGAGCCATCCGTTTGGTAACGGCAAATTTCATACAACAAAGCGTATACACGTCGAATTCTCGCATGATGGTGAGTTACGCGGCTGTCGGGGTCTGTTATAAAGGGACTAAGTTTTCCATCAATTATAAATTACCTGCTGGAGCGACACACATTGGCTGTCATGTTCGTGCAGTGCATAATGTAGGTTTGGGCTCTGTACACGTATAGTGCACGTGACATTTAATAATTTCGTTGTTTTCGTAGGATTCGGAGCTTTACCGGAATTAATTGACTCTTTTTGCATGCGTGAAGTATTTTTGTTTACCTCGAATCAATATCTATTTTTAAATAATGATGCGCAATCATTTGCTTTAAATCTTCTTAATAATTATCAAGAATATGAATCCATCAATTTTGTTTATTAATTTTTGTACAATTTTGTGTCACAAACGTTGCATTAATTTACTTTGTATTTACTTTACATTTACTTAGTATTTTGTGAAGTGAGTAAATAATCGTAATGTTCATTCATTTCGATTCATTCATTATTGTTGTGTCATTTGATTTTATATATTTCATTTATTTTTCATTTGTATCATTAATTTCTTCACTCGTTCCATTAGTTTCTTCATTTGCATCCTTTTTTTCTATGCGTTCTACATTTATTCATTCCATTTCTTTTTCCCTGTCGATTGTTTAATTCTTCAATTTATATTTTCAGTCTGTCCTTTTATATTACTTCCCTCATTTATTTCTTCATCCCCATCATGCCTCTATATTAATTAACTAAATCCTTCTGTGACGAGTTTCATGGAATAAAAATTGAGACTCCCTCATTGAGTGTTGATTAATCAAATCACTTTAAAATAATAAAATTTCACTTTAGAAAGAGTGTAACAGTCACTCCTTTATAAGAGTAGTTGAGTTTTTACTTTAAGAAATTTAGAGGGTTATTATTATTCCTTTGAGTTGCAATTTTTTCTTCGCCTATTTCTTTCTTCTTCGTTTATATCTTTACTTATTTCTTTCTTCTTCACTTACTTCTTCATTTAAATTATGTATTTGTTCATGTCCTTAATTCATATTATTTTTTTCTTCATTTACTTCACTCACTTTATTCGTTATATTCATTTGTTTTCCATAATCTAAGTTACCGTTATATTTTTACTTCCTTTATTTAAACAGATTAACGTTTATCTTCATTTATTTAATCCGTATTCTTTTCATTTACATCACTCGTTTGTTATCACCGATTCATTCGATTTTCTTTATTTCTTTATTTAACTCATCTCTTACTCTTCGTCTTACTGCATTCGTCATATTGGACTACCCCTCCTTTGATTCTTCATTTAAACCTTCTTCGGCACCATGCTCCTTTTCATTTACTTAAACAATATTAATATTGTCTTTAATTTCGCCTTACTAGATTTATTCTTTTGTTTTCTTATTTTCGCTCGTTTTGTTTCATTTCTTCATTAAATTTAATCGCTTCGTTCGTTATATTCGTCAGTTTTTTTTTTCTTTCAAATGGAGTTTTCATTTGTTTCTTTATTTATTTCTTCACCTACACTATTATTTACATATAATCATTATTATTGTATACTTCACTTCCTTTCAGCTGCTTCATTCCATTTTCACTTAATTCGTTCATATCATTCGTTTGTTTTCTGTACTTTATTCGTTTTTTCCTCAATTTCATAATTTATTACTTCATCAAGACAATGCCTCTTTTACTTTACTTAATCCACGTTATCAATTTCTTCACTAGTTTCATTCTTTTTTTTCTCTGTTTCTTGTTTATTTCATCTCTTACTTTATTTGTTACATTCGTCACTAGATAGGTACCCTTAATTAATTAATTAATTCCAATTTTTTGTTTCTTCGTTCATTTCTTTATTTATTTCTTCATCCCCACTATCCCTCTTTTCATTTACTCAATCCATATTTTTTTTTCGTTTTTTTCATAAGTTTCATTATTTATGTTTCTCTGCATTCTTAGTTTTCTTTCATTTCTTCATTTATTTTATCTATTAATTCCTTATATTCGTAATTTTATTCATTCTCTTTATCCCTTATACAATATATGTTTACCCACTTACCATTTGTACCATCTATTTGTTCACTGGCTTATTTTGTGTTATTCTTTTAATCCTTTTTTATATCTTTAATTCAGTTATTCCTATAATTTTATTTCTCGTTTCATTGTTCGCTTCCGCTCGAAGAAATCCTTCCTATATTTTTTTTTGAGAGGAAATCTAGTCTCGAATTTTACTCACAACAAAGTACACTTTAAGAATTGTTCCAAGTGTATAAAATCAGTACTTTATATTTAAAGATAACACTTTTCACGAACCTATTTATCTGATCAAATGTAGCTTCACCATACACCGGAATAAAGTTTCGGAAACTATAATAATTGTAAACGAGCTTTTAACGACCGCCATTAATTTTCGCGTCATGTTCACCCTGCCCAGCGGGTGCAATTTATCACGGACGGGCCAATAGTGGCGTCACCTGTTGGATAGCTCGAGAGTCTCTTGCAAGAAGCTTCAAAACAAGCCCGAATTTAAATCACCGACCACAGAGTTCCGCGCAAGCGTTGGTCGTTAAAACCTACAAAACACACCACTGTTGTACCTCCATATGATAAAGCCCTTACGAGTTTCCATAGTATTAAGTTTCACCGGTTCCCCGCGAACATCTGCGCATAATAAATATTAATTTGACGTGAATTAATGGACATTTCATTAGAGTTTGATAAAATTGGCCGAAATTAGAAAAAAATACTATATATATATATATATATATATATATATTATATGTTGAGTAATGAAAAAATGTCCATTTGTAATCATTGTTTAAAAATTATTTTTAAATATATATACATCAATATATATATATATATATTTAAAAATTATTTTTAAATATATATACATCTATATATATATATATATATATTTGTTTTAAATACAAAATATTTTTGTTTTTAATAATTTGAAGTTCTAAAAAAAAATATTGTTTTTCAAATATATTTAACAACTTGTCAAAAATAAAAAAAAAATGATAATTGTCGTTGAATCATTTTTATCAGTGTTCATCAATCAATTTCACAAGCTCTTCAATAATTTCAACCCGTTTTGAATAATTTATTAATAATTTGTAATTACAAGTCTCGATAGTCCATATATGTATTTTCAATATTGAATATTTTCTTATAAAATATTGAATTATTGGTGAATATTTATATGAACGAATATTATGAATTTATTACCTTTTTTTTGTAAATTTATTTGCAAACATCAATTGTATTTGTTTTGATTAGTTCATTAAGGAAATTGAATTTTAATACATTTCTCATATGAAAATTTCACTCCACAATGAATGAGTATTTATCCGCTCTTTTAAAAGAGTGAATTTTCATGGCACAAGAGTGACATTTCATTGATTCTTGAGTGTAAAATTTTCAGTTCACTCCATAATAGAGTGATTATACTCAAAAATTCACCCTTTTGAGGATTGAACTTTCACTTCAAGAAATTTAAAGAGTATCCCTCCCCCCCTATTTTTGCAAGAACCATTAATAATGAATTAATATATCGTTTCAAAAAAGAATCCCATTTTTTGGTAATTGTCGAATACCATTTTTATAAGTACTCCAGGAATTATTTTCAACCGTTTTATTATTACTTTTACATTGTTTTCAAGGACCTCAATATCTTGGACTGAAAAACAACCATATGTATATAATGCAATGAAAATTCACTGTAAAACGAACGAAATCTCAAAAATTACCAAAAAATTTGTCCACTGAATAGATACGTCCAATCGATTGAACTTATTCGGACTAAAAAACGAGAAGAAATTTTTTCCGATTGAAATTAACGAGACAAAATGGATTTTTGTTAGAGAGCTACTTTTCAAGTCACTCTTTGTAAGACTGAGATTCTCAGCTCGAAACAATTCTAAAGAGTACTCACGGTTAATTGAGCAAATGGAAGGTTCGAAGATTAATTCGATAATAATTCAACTTTCCGTCGGATCAGAAAGTTGGCTGCGGTATTTGGCAATCTCTTTTAAGCTCCTTCAATAGAAATTAATGAGATTAATTTATTAGAAAAAAAAAAGAAAAACATTCACGGAGTTTACCTGACTGATATAAATCCCCTTACACGGGGAGCATCCTCCTCTCCTTTAAACTCAATTATCGGCCCTGCTTCGTAAATAAATGCGAAGCGTGCATTACGCAAAAGGATACGACGAGCGAAAATTTAACTACTACCTTGCATACAATTTATCATCCCAGATTATAGAGAAATGTAAACAAACTTTTCAAATTTCGCGCAAATGGCGTCCATTCAGAACACGCAAATGAATCGTGTCCAGCGGCAGAAATTACACTCTCTCGAGTCAAAACGAATTACGTCGTACCACTGCGGATTTCTTATCGAATAAATAATGATAATAATAATAAGCGGGCACGCGCGGTCCATTGAAACGCCGCTGCCGTTCGATTCGTTATTTTCGATTCGCTCGGAGTCAATTTCGATTTCCGTCGATGACAATGGCGAAAGAAGTGTTTCCGCATTTCTACGCGTCGCCCAATGCGAATTCGCGGCCGCCTATCAAGCGTTCGTGAAAGTCCCCTTTTTTTTTAGTGCATACCACGGTGATCTACGGAGGTTCGTTGTCCGGGATCAGGATTAAAAGTGGAAAGAACTACGGGAGCAAAAGTCCGGGGCTTAAACGTGTAGTGCATTTCGTATAGCACATGGAGCGTTTAATGAATCGCAATGGCTGCTAATTGAAAGACACACCCTGAGCGAATGGACCTTTATCCGATATAAAAAGGTGAATTTTTTGGTTACGACGAAAAAAGGGGTCATTTTTGGCCCTTCCTGGTATTTCATTTTTTGTTATATTTATTTTTATTATTACTTTGTTGTGGTTTAATTGTAATTAATAAAAACTTGAATACAAAATTCTCTTCATCCTTTTTCTACCTTTTTATTCATTAACTAATCAGTTTCAATCGTTATTTTTGTATTTATTTGTTTCCTTCTTTTTTATATATATTTCTTTATAATCTTTGCCCTAATTAATTCATCCGCATGGTTTGTTTTTTCATTAGATTGCTTTTTCATTCTTTCGCTTCATTTGATTTTCATTATAGCTTCATAAGTTTCTTATTTCATTTCGTCAGTTTCTTCATTCATTCTATCCCACTTGTTCTTTGTGTATTCCATATTACTTTTCCTCACCTCCATCATATTCCTTATATTTTTCTCATTCGCTTAATTTTGTTCTTTTTTTTCATTTAATTTATGTGTTTTGTTTCGTTGGTTTATTTCATCACATCATTCATTTCATCAATTTTAGTAGTACTTTCAACCTTCATTTATTTATTCGATTTTCTGTTTTCTTCATTCGTGAAACACGTGACATTTGTTTCTTTCGACTCTTTATGTACGATGCATTAGTTTTTTTACCCACTTCGATACTTGTTAATCAATTACATCATTACATTCCATTACATATATGCATTACATTTTTCTTCACTTTTATCAAAAGTAATTTTTTAATTTTTATTAACATTTCAAAAAAACGAAACAGATTTTCTATTTTCAAGTTCCACTTTATATTTTCGAGTCCATCCTAAAATTTTAACGGGTAAGTAAAAAATAAACTCACAATATTTAAGAGTCTATAAAGTATATATATATACACATATACCTTTCAATGATTAAAATATTACAATTTATTTTGATGCGTAATGAGTTTCATTAGCACCGCTATATATGTATAACATTTCGATTCCTTTTGTGTGCGAAACATGACTTTCCCCTTTTCTCGGAGCCGGATAAATCGCACAAGGGAGATCATAGGTTACGGGACTTTGATGCATTCTTGCGTAAGAGACATTCGCGCGACTTCCACTTTTTAAGGCAAAATTACAGGAGCTCCTCTCGTAATGAGTCGCAATTAGCCCGCCGGTATTAATATGTTTCAATTATCACTATACGGTTGAACTGAACCTTTTGTAGTATAATCGTTATTACGGCGCAACGACTATACGGTACAAGACCAGAGAAAATTTCGTATTTTCGAAGTGTAAAATAAATTCGATTAAAGGAGGTACTTTATGTTATAATGAACATTTGCACGAACAGTTTGTTGAAAATATTGAAATTAAATACATATGATTCAACTGAATGCCTTATATTTATTTGTTTATAATCAATCTACTTAAAAAAAAAAGAAAAAAAAAAGAAACAAAAGTTTAAAATAACAACAAATACAAATTCTTATTATTGGTGTACACTTAACTTTACCTGTCTTCTTTAATCTATTCAAAAGATGAAAAACAGATTTCATAAAACGATGAGTCATCGCGAATCGTGATTGAAATTTTCTCCGTAATGAATTTTAGACAAGCCCTTAGGGATGACGTGGAGAAATGAAAAGGTACATTAAATAGAAAAAGGTTTTAATGAAAAATAAGATCGACTTAACGTTACATTTAAGATTGATTTTTTAAATTTACTCTAAACACATTCAAAAGGAATTATATATCGGGGAACAATGTACAAGATACAATTTATTCAATTATTTTCAATTATATTATAATTTATCGAAAATATCAGGTCTAAAGGTTTATAGTAAACATTGAATTTCATATAATTAAATCAATATAAAAAAATGTATTTTTTGTCGGGGTCACTGATTACGATTCTGAAGAAAGATTTTCAAAATTCAAAATGCCGGATCCAATGCATCGAACAAATTGTTTAAATAATCATTTTCGGAAATTTTCATCATTTTTTTTGAAAAAAAGTATAGGGCAAAAAAAATTTTGAAAAGTATCTTATAAAATTACGTTTGAAGAATATGTTTTAAAAATTTTCAGAGTTTCAACTGTCTATAATAAGGAAATCCCGTTTTATTCAAAAGAAGACACGCTTTTTACAAACATATTTATAAATAAATTATTTACATTTTTCAAAATTCTAGTAGCTTAGGTTTCCAAGGGTCAAAAAAGTATATGTGCGCACGTATAAAATGTAAAGATGTAACAGGAAAAAATCTTATACAAAAAAGGTGGTGGTACATATTTATACCATCGCCCCTCGAAGGGGATAAAGTCAATATCCCCTACATTTTTTTATTATATTTAATACATTTTTAATTAATTCTTGCTCTACATATTTCTACACATTTCTTAGAGTTGGAAATTGTACTCTTTTTGGAGTGTGAATTCTCTGATTCATTCCAAAATAAAGTGAAATTTTATTCCAGATTATGTGAAATAGCATCACTTTTAAAGAGATCATTCTCTTTTGAAAAATGGCTCAATTTTCAAACTTAGGAATAAAATTTCACTCCAAAAAATATGGAGTATTATTACATGAATTATTTTTTAAACTTTTATACTTTATATATTATTATTGTTAATCTTGATCATTTTTTGTAATTATATTTTCAGATATGAATTCTGCATGAGCATTTTTAAATTCCAAGTCGATAAGAATTTTGTTTAGGAAGAAATATCTTTACTGTTATTTACATAATGTAATTTAAAAAAAAAATATATATATATATAGGGGAAATCGGGGTATTCTTGGACACATTTTTATTTTCACCAAAAACTTTAAAAAAAATTGCTTTTTTTGAAATTTGTAAAGTTCAATTGTGTGGTA
>JAPYZR010006908.1:6096-18164 GCA_030522945.1 Trichopria nigra
GTGCCGTACCATATTTTATGTTGCAAGTGTGTGTAAAATGCGAAAGAAAAAAGTCAAAAATGTGTAAAATAGCATTTTACGCACACTGTAACATAAAAGTTTTTAATTATTTTGTATTGCATATGCAATAAAAAAATTCAAATTGTTGCTTCCTTCATAATGAAATATAATTCTGTAATAATAAAATTATTATGACATGTGGAAAATAAACACAAAAAAAAAAAAAAAAAAAAAAAAATAAATAAAAAAGGAAACCAGCGCGTAAAAGCAATAATAAAATAAACTAATAATTGTTTATTACTCGATTAGAGTTTTTTTTTTAATACATAAAGGTGCTAATCAACAAAATTATGGTGATTTAATAATTAATTTCACTCAAACCGTACTTTTTTGTCCGATTAACATAATGTGCTATTACTAAACAAGTAAGTAGTACGGATCTTCGCCTATATATATACATATATATATATATATATATATATATATATATATATAAATATATAATACGGGTTTCATAAAAGAAAATTGGTGATAAAGTACTACTGCTTGCAGAACATGAACAGCTGCGATGTGCACGATAACATTTCACATATTATTGTATTATTATTCATTACGTATAATTTTCCATCATTTATTGATATTGATTCACTGGTAGTATTAATAATATCAAGAGAAGCGGATGGCGCAGCAGGCTCGCATGAAAACTCACCCTACCTCTGGCAGTACTTTCTTCAGTCTCTTCAGTGCAATAACTGCAATAGTACATACTACGCAGTTTAAAACAACTGAAACCCGCTTTTGAATTCCCGCCAACTTTGGATTGGTCGACCTCCTGGTCTACTGCGCATCTCCCTGATGGCGATACCTTGTTTATTATACCATGGTGTGGTGTGCGGTGACGCTGATGGTACGGAGTGTGCGGTAAACAGTGTAAAAGTAAAGAGATGGTGTGCGAGGCATCAAGAATGACGTTCGCTTTGCGGCGTCCGTTGAGTAGACTATTAGTTTTAACGGGACGATAAAAGTTACTAGTCAGTTTTCCTTGCTACTACACACGGAAATGATCATAGTCCTCTTCCATGTTTTATACCTCCTGGGTAAGATTGTCTACCGCAGCTATAAGTACAGTTACCAACACAGAACCGCGATGGAAATTGAAGGCAATACGAGTGAAAACGAAGGAACAAATCATAGAAAAACAAACCGCATAAGGAGACATTCCCAATGTGATTCGGATGGTGAAAACAATTCACCAGTGATTCGATTTTCGCCACCAGCTTTCATTCAACGATATCAAACTGTGCAGAATGTACTAACTGATGCTAGCTATCGTGTAACTATTCGGAAGGTATACCTTGTTTTTTCTTAATGTCATTTCTTTCAAAAGAACATATTTATTCTTCAGTATGATGATTGTTCTTTGTAAGTAGTTTGTTTTTAAGAATCAAAATTCTAAAAGAATGATTGTGTTAAAAAGATTCAGATCTAAACTAACAACGAATACAATTCCCAATTTGTTCTTTTTAATCGCAGGATTTATTTTGAAAAGGTATAAAAATATGTTATCTATGTTTATAATACTGTGAATTTCACAATTACTTACAGACATAAACGTGTTATTAGTAAACACATGATAACCAGGCTGTAGTAAAATACAACTATTCTTAATAAATAGAAAATTTTTCATTGATGTCTACATAAATAATGACATATTTTACATATTGCGATTGTATGTGCTGAGTGTTATTTTTTTTTTTTTCTAATATTGTGAAACTGTAAGATACAGATGTATTCAGAAAGTGCACTAATTAGTAAAAACACTACAAGTAATACTTAGAAAACATACTAGTATAAATCGAAATTAAAGTGAATGTAAAACTAATAAATATTATTTAACCGCATGATTTCTGATATGCTATGCTGCAAATATTTGTTCTATTAACATCAATTTATTATGTTCAAAATCAACATTAATTTGTGAATTAAACTAGTAGAACCACTACTCCAATAATCGATGAAAACCATTTCAATGTAAATAGTGACAGGGGGATTGTAATTTTTCTTTAGTTAATTACTGTTTATAATTACATCATTAATAAATCATCAAACACCAATTACATTTATGTGATTACAAAATTTCTCAATTAAATTTATCCACGTTAAATCGGTGTAAACAAATTATAGATATCATTTATCTATAATTTTTATGATCCTGCTTATAATTCCTCCTTATACCTTTATTAGTAACTTAAAGTGTTTTGCTATATTAGTAATATCTCAGACACTCTTTCAAAAAAAGAAGATTTATATATATAATGTATTCTAATAAAAATATCTGCCGCAAATTTCATTTCTTATAGAAAGTAATTTGGAGTTAGAATTAGGGAAAGGAAATTTAAAAAAGGAGTTACCCGCTTTGAGTTAATAAAAGTTTTTCCATATTTTTTATATTAAAAAAGTTTTTTTTTATTTATTAGTTCTGTCCGATCACTAAATTATAAGAGGTATTGGAACTTATAAAATTCACACGCAAAATTCTAGATATTTATTTTTACAGGTCCAGTATCTGGAGCAAATCTGATACTGGTTCTGGATCAAAAGCTGCATCTAATCTTGAAGCTTCTATATTGTGTGTTTGCTTGTAAGTCCCTTTACGTACCCTGCAACGGCAAACATCTGTATTGTTCCAGTACAAAATAATTAACAGGATTTCCAAAGTTCTCTCCGTGTAGGAGCTTGGCCCCTGCGGCGTAGAGTATACTCATTCATCATTTTCTTCGATAAAATAAGAAAGATACATTTTTGAATTTGAGAAATCGTTAGCTATTTTAATGTGCTGATTTGCTGAATTCGAATGTCATGATGAAAATTGGCGGAAATGCGATTATTATGGTGGACCCCCCCCCCCCCCCCCCCCCCCCCCCCCCCCCCCCCCCCCCCCCCCCCCTCCCCCCCCCCCAGTGCGTTTGGTGGCCGGAGTCCGCGGTATCCTCTAGTTTTGTTTTGTTTTCTACTATTTATTGACAGTATTTGCCGAAAAACGTTTGCATCAATTCGTATATTGACATCGGGTTGAGAAGTTCACAAACGTGTATATTTTTACTCGTAAATGGATTTCGATGTAAACACGGATTCTTGTGTTTTAGTGTATACGCATATATTGATATATATACTGCGAGTATTCGTGCGCAAAAGAAAATGATTCAAACTCATACGAGAGTAAGCATTTTCAAAATTTTCATACCGGATTTCATTTGGGAATTTGGCATGGAATCCCATTCATAAATGCTGACGTCAAGCTATCACCTCCACTGCATAAAAAATTCGTTTAATTTCAAAAAATGGTAACAAGAATTTTGGGCTTTTTTTGGGCTCTTTGATGCACCCAAAACCAAATTCAAAAAATCAACCCTTGTACCACAAAATACAACCCTGCTAGTATTCAATTTATAAAAAAAAAAATGATATATATGTACTCTGTTTTTAGTTTTAATAGTGCTTTCGATTTTTGGGCTCTCTATAGTTACCCTAATTGCGATTTTTGGGCTCCACCCCTTATAACAGAAAACCACCCTATCGGTGCTTGTTAGAATAAACTAATGTGAAAAATGATATATTTTTACTTTTTTAAGTCTGAACAGTTCTTCTGATTTTTAGGCTCTTGTGTTGCAAACATTGCGATTTTAGACATCCAAAATTTTTTCTGCCTAAATTGTGATAATGCTATTTGGTTGTATATATGAAATGATATTTATTGGAAAATTTGCATATATGCCTATCAGTATGATATTTTAATTGTTCAATTTGTAAAAATGATGTGCACCGAATGGTACGATTTAATTCGTAATTTTTGTGACGTTAAATATACGGTAAACCTTCGGAAAATCGTCCTTCCTAAAAAAAAAAATGTCACTGGCTGTTTCTGGCCTATTTTCACTCCTGTTTCCGAATACAATAATATTAATTGTCGGTTGGACGTATTCAAAAAATGTTTTAAACAAAAAATATCTACCGTCAAATTCATTTTTTACATTAGTTTGTTCTAACAAACATCGACGGGGTGGTTGTTTGCCATTAGGGGTGGAGCCCAAAAATCGCAATGAGGGTATCTTGAGAGCCCAAAAATCAGAAGCACTGTTTAGAATTTTACCCGTATCTAAAGTTGTCAGAAAATGTTTCTTCCATCAAAAGGAAAAAAATTAATCCAGTTTAAAAAAAAATCAAGTTTTTGTATTGTTATTATTAATTGTTATCGACAAATAGTTCGAATTTTCGGGCGGCCAGCGTTGAAAATTTGAACGAAATATATTATAATATACCCAAACATGTCATTGAAATCCGTTGAAAAAAAAGAATTAGTGCCCGCAATTATTGGGACCGTAATAAATGAACAAAACCAAAAGTGCATCTATTAATACTCATTGATAGCTGCTTTTCGTACGTGAGTATTTACTTTTTATTGCATATTTGGGTTGGGTACTTCGAATGGTAATCCAGTTCGAAAATGAGAGAATCGGAGATATCTGGACTTACAAATAAATTTGAGCAAGATATAAGATTTATTAAGTTTTACATTTTTCTGTTGTTGACAGTCCGGAATATTTTGACTTCTAATTGGTCAATTTTTTAAAAAATCCAATGACTGTTCGATTTGATGTACATTTCCAAGTATTTTGTGCACTTGTTCCTCATTTTCATCGATAAACTAAGAAAGATACGTATTTTTATAAAAAAAAAAAAAAATAATAATAATAATTTTTATAGATTTGGTACTTTTCTTTCGTGAATTTTTGGGCCATTAATCAATCATAAGTTGAAAACAAAATGCAGCGCAGTCGCATTTCGTTCGTGAATTACAATGCGTGCTAACGTACGTATATACGTAAGATCACGGACAGAAATTATTTTCTTGCATTTTTATGTTCATTATGATCTGAAACGTGGACATTTGATGAAAAAACATGTGATAATTTTTTGTTTGTTTGTTTGTTTGTTTGTTTGGTCAAGTGATCGAATTTAATCTTTCGATCGAGCTTACTGTATAAGTCGAAATAATTATAATGTAGTATATTTAAGCTTTCTTAAAAAATACCTTAGGTCATCTGTTGTGCAAATTTTCTTTGATCGTTTATTAAAGTTATCTATAATCATCTTATTTCTTTTAACTTTTTCGTACGGTCCTTTAACAACCCAGCAAACGAAAATGTTGATGCTCTATTCTGAATGCTTTTTGAATATCTTTGAATCCTTAATAAATTTCGAGGTTAGGATCAATAGATTTTGAAGAATTGCCGAATATTCGATGTAAAGTATTCAATGTTGTTTTCTCGAACTTTCCTGAATTCCTTTTATTTTCTTGAGAGTCGAGAAATTGGATTCAGAAGAATTAAAAGAATTAAAAATTATCATTCTTCTTGAATCTTCTTTTCCTTTGCTGGAAATTCAGTTATATACCAATATTTTAACAACAAAGTTTTCAAAGGACCGTAATTAAAAAAAGAAGATGAAGTAAAGATTAGATAATAATGTAACATCAATGAAAATCGCGATTTATAGTTTTCTATTTTGCGTGAAAAGCGGGGATGTTCTTCGGCTAGACCGATTAATAAGTAAAATCTACTCCTTTTATGGAAGCACCACCTGGTAGCTAATTCGAAACTATTGAGTACCCCTCGGAACGTCATTTAAATGCCGTAAAAGCATACAGATTGTTCGTAAAACGTACACCTTTCTTAATTAATTGCATTAATAACATTTATTAGAAGTATATCTCGCGTGAATATATTGAAACAGGAAATGTTGCAGAAGAGTATCATTATTTCATCATCACTATGTTTTTAGAAATTACGTCTGAAAATAATGTGAGGAGTAAACAATTGCAGCATTACGTTTGAAAATTTTTGATTTACGTACGACATTTTAACGCAGGTAGAAAACGCCACTTTTATGCATGTGTTATATCAACAAATAATTCCCGTTAACATAAGTCGATATGCAATTCAATTAATTAAGAAATTCATGCTTTATCCATATACTTTTGCAGCATTTAAATGGCCAGGTAACGCTTCGATTGATCCTTAACCTTTTAACATAGCGAATACCTTTTGATCCATATAATACACCCTATTTATTTACTCATTTGAGTGAATATCATTTTTCATTTTCTGAATCATACTAACTCGTAGTTACCACCTGAGTCCTCGATAAAATTAACAGATGTGCAAATCTTTTGCAGGTCGTAGATTTTGGGTGTTCGGAGTTGGGATTTTGCACATACTTAAAGCATATCCACGGAATCGAAGAAGTGATTTGCGTGGACATTGACCGACAGGTTCTTGAGCAGCATAAAGAACGAGCGAGTCCGCTTTATTCCGATTATCTTCACAGGAGGACAACGCCGTTGAAGTTTTGTATTTACGAGGGTAGCGTAACGGATCATGACAAAGTCCTCGAAAACTGCGATGCAGTTGTATGTATTGAATTGTGAGTAATCTGAAACAAATTCTCAATTCCATCGGCAAAAGGTATTCTTGGTTTTCAAAAATGTTCAAACCTCATTTTCGATATATTATTTATATTTAGAATCGAACATCTATGGCCAGAGACACTCACGGATCTTCCATTCAATATTTTTGGCTATATAAAACCACAAGTGGCAATCATAACGACCCCAAATGCAGACTTTAATGTTCTCTTTAAAAATTTCTCGGGCTTCAGGCATCCGGATCACAAATTCGAATGGACCAGGCAACAGTTCGAAGATTGGTAAAAACGTTAATACTAGTATTGAGAGCGTGTCGCAATTAATGAATTTGTTGATATCAATGTTAATTTTTAAAATCCCTATTAAAAAAAGTTTCACCTCAACAGGTCGAACAATGTGATATCTCGATATCCGGAATACGAGGTGACATTCCATGGCATTTGTAATGGGCCTCCGGGTACAGAGAATCTCGGCGCTTGCTCACAAATGGGCGTCTTCTATCGTACTCGCGTCATCGATGAAGAGCGGCCGGTAGCGGTTCAAGGCCTTTTTAAGGAAATTGTCGTTCACGAATATCCTTACAGAACCGATAATCGATCGGATGAAGAAAAGATCTTGGACGACGCTGTCTTTTATATACGAAGTTTTTCGGGTAACGATGAATCGATGCAGGAAGAAGTACCTTTACAACTGATAGTAGAATCCTTGAAAAAGTTTCATATTGACATAGACGATTTGAAAGAAATACTGAGGAATGCCGGTTGGGCGATTGAAAATCGCCAAGGGGAACCGTTCATTCTAATTCCTCCACCTTCCGGTTGGTCGACAATCAGTTCGAAGGAGAGTGATTTTTTAGATGAAAATCCACCACGGTATCCAGAGTGGGACGAGCCCGAGCCAGGCCCGGGGCCCGATTACTTGCAGCGTCTTGCCCAAAGAGAGGACAGTAGTATTACGGAGGAAGTATTAAGTCCCGAATACTGGGACGAAAGTTCTTCGGAATGTCCGGTTGTATATTCTCACCTCAATTATCAATCATTGGCGGACCATGGCCCGAGCAACTCCGAATGCCTGAATCCTGAGATATACAGTAGCTCTAGTTCGTTCAATCCCGAAGATATACGGCCAGAGGACTTGGAGATGTCGAGTTTCTCCGATCAAGCGAATCGATCGACCGCCAGGTCGGTCACGATATCCAGCTTTCCTGAAATGTCGGGATCTGAGAGTACGAACGATATGGATCTACCAAACGCCGAAACGTTGCGCGATGACGATACGTCGGTCGACGTTATCACTTTATCGCCTTTTAAATCACTTAGGTATAGTTCCTTGCCAAAGAAAAGTAGGATAGAAAATTCCGGGGGCGGTGTTCAATTTTTTCCTGGAAATGATCTAAGTAATGAGTACGATAGTATGTGCAGCATTTGTTTAGAACCATCGTCTATCAGCCAGGGGAGTTTCGATTTATCGACGCATCGTACGCTGACTGAGAAAAGTAGCGACGAAAGAACGGTTGATACCATGATGGCCGAGAAGAACGACTCAGAAAACGACAGTACTGCTTCCTTTAGCAGCATCAGTACCTTCACGCCGAGTGCTCGACCAATGTGTACGAGTTCACCTCAGCTGCCTACCTCGAAAAAGCGAAAGAGTAATGAGTCAACACGAGTTTGTACGAATTCTGATGTTTCAGAATGTGATGTTAACCGTAAGTTACTGGAGAACTCGAGTGTTACGTTTATGTCAAGCGACACCAGTGCCAGCTCTGAAAGTATCTTGCTTCAAAATTGGTTTCCAGTAGAGGCGAGTTCGATGTACAAGACTGAAGAAGCGATGGTTCTAAAAGGCGGAAGTGAAGATCCCGACAAACCAGCGATGAAGGTGGCGTCGGGGAGTTACGTCGGCACCGAAGCGGGGTCCCCAAGTAACGACTCTCTGATATCGGAAAGTGCCGAGTCGATACAATCGTATGTCAAGGTCGCCAACCTCCGAGTAAATACAGAAGCGAAGCCAACGTCGCCCGAGGCCCTCGAGAGTCCACTGAACAGTTGGTCGCCGGAGATCCTGGACTCGGGTTATCCGAACTCGGCTTCGGCGCCGGACATGACCCCCGAATACGACCTGTCTAGCATCGCCCATGATCAAATCTCCGAGCCAGAATCACCGAGTATAGAGGACGCTCCGAGGCCCGGGTTCCTAGATCGCGGAGGTGTCGAGAACGGTGACTTGGCGAACAACAATCGCGACGGAGAGGGTAATAATATGGAGGCTGCCGAAGATAGGGTGCTGAACGAACTTCAGCCGTTGATCGATAGACTGGAGAACGATTTGGAAAATGAAAATGATATTTATGGCGAACAAAATGGATTCCCAATGTGGTTATTGAGGATCTTGCAGAGGCTCGATTTGCCACAAATTCATCAGCCTGGTCTTAGATTACACAATCTTGCTGCTGGTAAATTTTTTTTTTTTTTTTCAGTAATACTGTAAAAAACTACAGTGTTCCCTGTCCAAATCGATATACTCTCCTCGCCCCATGATCCAGTGAGATAAGCGTGCATGCTCAGTACTCGGTTGGTATAAATTTGGACAGGGTATACTCGTTTCTCGACTTTTTTACCTACTTATTGTTAAATCAAATTTTTATAAAATATAGGAGATGGACCTAACGAGGATAGAGAACAGGACGAAGGCTTCGACAGCACTTCGAACGATAACGACGACGATTACAGCGACGTCGAAGACGAACGAAGTGTGACCGAAGATCCCAGCATAACCGAAGAATGTAGTGAAAACGCAAATCGGGCGATCTTCCGAGAGCCTAGTGAGATGGAGTGTGATCGTTCACTTCAAAATGACAGTGTGATTGCTCAGTGCAACAGCAGTAACTTAGAGATTAATTTCTCCACGAGCAGTAATAATAGTGCGGAGAACGAGAACGAAAGTCTTCGAGACGCGTCAGAAGCTTACAGTGTAGATGCGATTCGGGAGCGTTTACCGGAAATGCCCGGCGAAGACGACGACACCAATACCGATTTTGCCGTCGCTTCGTCGTCGATGGAACTGGGTCGTGGTGACAATTAATATATCTTAATCAAACGGATTCTTAAAAAAAAAAAAAAACAATACCAGCCAGAAGCTTTAAAAGTCTGGTTTCTACTTCAAACTAAATAAAAGAGCTCTTGCGTAAAAAGTTGTTTCGATCTGCGATCAATCGTTCGATGAAATTGCGTTGTTATGTATGTACATGCTGAAAAGCAGCTGAGAGTTTTGAACTGTACTACAAATGGAACGATTATTGGATCGAGTGTGCCGCTATTATGTGTTCTTCGCACCCACTGTACTCCAGCGGTGATGATTAGCCAGAAATTCTTTAACGACGAGTTAAGCATGCGTTCTATTATTCAAAATCGATTTTTTTTTTTTTTTTTCCATTGTATAGATATTTCATTGCGTTGCATTACGTTATTTTTCTATTTACTTTAAGGAAAGTTTAGGACGATGTTACCCGTATTTTGAGGTCACTTTTGTATACTGCGATGGCTGAACGACTCTGCAAATATGGACGAATTTTCCATGTGTCATCGTACGTCAAATTTCAGTGTCCAAGACTGAAACGCGTATCGTTCTATGTGATACGATGTTGTGAAAATGAAAAAAGGTTCACCGAATAAAGTACGAAAATAATCGATCGATTAATCGATTTGTAACATATGTATTTATTTCAATGATTCCGTGATGAAATCGTAAGGGCCATTATACTCTCATTCTTCATTCATTAAGAATTGTACTACTTCCACAACTTGGTCGATTAATGTTATTTAGTTTCCATTATATAATTTTAAACGTTGCTTAAATAGAAATCTCCATCTCCATTACTTTATTGTCGAACGATTATATATTATAGACTAAAGTGGTACCGTGTAGACTCGACTTATCCGTTGTTTCTTTGAAGAAATAAAGCAAACAACAGTATATATATATACTCGGTTCCACCTCAGTTCGCAGAAAATTTTAAAGAGCTAACAGTTCGACGAAAGTCTTGAGTGAACGCGTAATTTGCCGTCGGGAAAGCGCACGGCGAGACTTTTGTTAAGTACTGAGATTCTAAGTTTTAAACTTAGTTTTTGTATTATATTACTATTATTTTTTTTACGATGTTATTACTAAAAAGGTGACACTTGTTTTATGAAAAAACCGAATTTTTTCTGTAACCTCTTTTTGGATACACTGAAGCTGTACAAGGAAAGATTAGATTTTGCAAAATATCCATACTAAAACAGGGAAATTTCATCGAAAAAACTTTATCAACGTTTTAAAAAAAAATAAGTTTCTTCCGAAAAATATTCTGAATCAAACGGTTTCTTTTTTTTTTAATCGACAAATTATAGAAATCTCGCTATACAAAAAAATTCATCCTTTTGCCATTATTGGTTTTGATCTTGTTAATTTTTAAGGGTCATTTGGAGGTCAAAGTGATTTTTTTGTTTGGACCCCAATTTCTGACACCAGATTCGGAAAGAACGGAAAATTTTACGTCCGAAACGATAGTTTTTAATTTATAAGAATGTGACCTTCAAAAGGTCAAACGAAGGTCAAATGTTAAAAAATCGTCCAGAAGCAGATTTCTTTGAGCTTTGCAGGATTCATGGGCAAATAAATGTATATTTTGCGGACCGACTACTTTGAGAATCTTGATATTGAAGTTAATTTTCAAGGCTATCTGAAGGTTAGAGAAATTTTTGCGAAGAAAGCCGCCATTTTTACCCTTATTTAACCTTCTGTAGGTCAGATTCTTACAAATTAAAAACTATCGTTTCGGACACAAAATTTCCCGCTCTATCGATTGCTGGTCTTAAAAACAGGAGTTCCCATTTAAAAAAATAACCTTGACCTCGGAATAACCTTGAAAAATGACAACCAGTCAATAAGCTTTAATTAAAAAAAATATCATAACCGAGTAGTTCCTTCGGAAAGGATTACTGATTTTATTAAAGTTCAAAATGTATTAAATTATTTTTACAATTCGCTAAGTTCAATTGCAATGAAAGCAAATTTTACTGAATTTATTGACAAAGAATGGAATATAACGCCAGAAAAATGTTTAGATTTTTCAGCTATAGACTATATATATGTAATAGACTATATATATTTAATAGACTATCGATCTATATAAAATAAAGTTTTAAACAAAAACTATCATAAATACTGTCAATTCTGTCAGTCGATAGAAATACGCGCATTATGTTAATTTAAGTCGCTTATTATAATTTTTAAAAAAGTACGCACAAGTTAAATAAAAATAGAAGACATTGTATTGCAGCTTAGAAAAACTAATGAAAAGTGAATTTAGAAACTTTTCAAGTTTAAAAGATTCAAAACCATCTTTGTTTAAATTATTGTTAAAATGTCAGATTTATTACGTACTCAGTACGAACAAATACTGCAAAATGTAATATTAAGGTGGTTCTAAAGTAGAACAGTTAGGGTGATTCTACGTAACGTATACAATCACCAAAAAAATTGCAGCAAAAATCATTCAAAATTAAATGAGAACTTTTGGAAACAAATTATTTTTAATTGA
>JAPYZR010006909.1:0-10184 GCA_030522945.1 Trichopria nigra
TTATTAGACCTGCATATTTGTTTTTATCACTGCGGGCGATTTTCTCGATTTCGCGCCCTAGGGTGAAAGTTACAGGACCAAATATTCGAGAATCGCGCACGAAATATTCAAAATATCGTATCGTTACATAATATACTAATTTATCCTATCAAAATGTGTTTTTTTGTCATTGGGAATCTATTGTGGTTTTAAATAAGTAATCGTCCTTTTTCCCCAGTGATTTCTCACGTGATCCGGTAAACATCCCCAATTTGGTGTTCAATGTTTATTTTGTCTATTTGAAGTGTGATACCTCCAATGTTGATGTTGAACGGTTTGTGTAACGCTCTAATATGTTGTATTGGTTCAGAGTACGTTTTATGTTCTCAGACGTAAGATATGCTAACCATTTTTATAATTTTCTTTTGTTTAGTAGTTTCGTTCCGAAAATTTTTGATACAATCAGATATGATATATTGATGATATCCATTATTCCTGGACATTGTTATTTACCTAAATTTAAATTCTTATTTCTACATTTTATTTCTCAGAATTTATTTGCTCTCTCTATATTAATTCATTATCTGTACCAATATTTTGAATGATATTAGATGATTAGACACCAGCTTGAAAATAGACGCGTTTATGATACCACTTTGTTTTTAATATTCCGTTTTTATTTTTAATAATAGTACTTTTCGTAATCTGTGCGTAAAATGGCGTTTTATCATTAGGCGCGTGTACAACGGTCAGCATCACCCTAATAGATTACGACCAGATTATGGAAAAAAGCATAGAATAATACAAATCTACAACATCGTATATGTCACGTATGATGTCATCTCTGTTATAATGTTGGTTTATAATTAAATCTCATAAAGTATCATTTTAAAAAATTCATGTAAATATGATTTTATGCAATCAAATAATAAGAGGAATCCGTAAAATCGAAAAATTGGTCATTTACAATTTTCAAGTATAGGGCATCAGTATGGACACCTTTTAAAAATTAAACCATTAACCTTTTAAAAATAATCCATTACATTAAATATAAACAAATTATTACATTAAATATAAACAAATTAACAATTTTCAGCTTACTATCGTAAGCAAAAAAAAACAAAAAAAAAACACTCCATTACTCATCAAGTCACATCAGTCAATATAAAAAACTACTTATCGTTCATAAGTATGAATTATTCATCTTCGCAATCGACTGTCATGTCCCATTTTCATTTTCTCTATTAATGGATTCATACGCAGAATACTCAATAATTATCAGATTTACAATTAAAAAAGGTCGTTTCTGTAGATGCGTTGTTGATTTATGGATTGGTTCTAAGCCACATATGACCGCAATATAATCGACTCATCCGATCGCGTCTGCATACGTACATCAATGACGATTTACCGTGTCAGACAATGATGCGCGTCAATTTTTATCCTCGAATGTATGTAATTACATGGCGAATCGTACATATAAACCGCGGCCTCGCCAGCGTATCCATATATCCAAAGATCGCGGTCGATCACTCCCCGCCATGCGACAATGACACGATATATAGGAGATGCGTCATGTGTCGACTCGCGAAAAGGCGCGCTTATTTCACACCATTACCATATGCGCGTTGTACAGTTATCGCTCAGAAAGAAGAATACGATAATAAGTCGCGGTAATAATAGGGAGAAAATCCTTTAAGCGAAGGTCGCGATGGAGAATCGATACGGAGGACAATGCTTGAAACCCTGACGTCATCTTCTTTCGATATTCTCGAAGCTTCTTACGTTCAACCAGATCCCATTGACTCGACTAAATCGAAGATGATGATCGAGCGTAAACGGAGATTGAACGCTTTTTGTCACTAAATGGTACAGTCGGTAATGACCCGGTAATCTGCGGCAAATCGAATTGCGGGAGTACATTTATTGATTCGATCGAATCCTTGGAAGAAGGAACGCCTTAAAGTGAGTCACTGTTATCGTCGGTGGAATAATGCATCGATTGTGTGATGTATGCCACGGTATTAATGAATAATCGTTCAACCAAAAATATTTTTATCCGATCGCGTCTGAAGTTTGCAAAGCGAGGCATTCTGAGGTACGCCCAATGTATACTGATGGTGTATCGAAACCAACAGACGATAACTTATAAGTAGATTCAAAACATGAATTGCAGCATTACTCGAGTAAAATTGATTTAATTATTGCGTGTTCCGAGTTTGATGCCCTCCGTAAAAATGTCGTAATTGTTTACAACAAAGAAAAACAGTAAATTACTTATTGCACGTTATTCTGGGCAATCTTTAAATCCTTCTAGGACTAGCTGCACACTATATTCATTCAAATATACAAGTATACCTAATAATCTCTACCTCATCTAAGTACTAATCTATGATGAATTTGGGAATGGCGGGAATATGCTATGCAGAATTCCTATAATATGATGTAATGAACGATATAAAATTCAACATTACCATCCTATACTGTATATTACGATATACAGGTGTATTAATATTTTCGCATCAATAAATCTAAGTCGATTAAAAATGCAAACCGAGGAAAGTCGATCGGAGATTCTTCGCGCCGCTTTGAACCTCTGTAGTAAAAAAAATGAAATAGTGTAGATCTTATTAACTAATTGGAGGAATGCACAAAGTATCATGTAATTATTACATACGAAGCCGCCAGGTTATTGCGATGCTGATCTCCGATTCGAATCGACCTCCGACCCGAAAAAGACGATCTTCATCCTAAACGGCGCCAGTGCCGATAAATCGGTCGTCGATCGTTCGCTATATAGGATTTTCGGGCGGGTCTTGTGTCGATAACGAAAATTAATTGACGGAAATGGGCGGCAAAGGGATCGCCGATTCCGATCGGCATTAAGCAAGATATCGTCGTTATAGTTGTGGGATAGGCCGAACCGACGAGGTGTTTCGCGAGGCGTGTATTCGCCGCCTAGGGCGATCTCGTTGCCCGCCTGAAATATGTGTATACGTATAAATGGCGAAACTAGTATTTTTCCAAGCACACTAATACGTAATTGTACTTCAATTGAACTTTCTACTTCGATTTATATTTGCGGAGAACGCGCGTGGCGGGTGCTTTTCTAGCGTAAATAATAGAGATGAATCGGTGGACCCTGCATTTTCACTCCCTGTATTCTCTGAATTCCCCGTGTGAAAAGGTGCTAAAGTTTATTGCCGTCGTTTGATGTAGCAATCGTAACTCGGCAATTAAGTGTGCTTTACTGTGCGAATAAACATCGTGCTGGTAAAACAAATGCGTTAGAAATGGAATTAATTTTTCTCGTGTTGTAAGCAGCCGAACTATACTAAATTAGGGTAAAAGCTAGAACGCACAAAAAGAGTCGTCACCTGGTAATCGTACGTAATTTATGATTGACCTTGTAAATCATGCAGGTGGAACTTCCGTAATCATATATATGATCATATATACAATATAACCCGTGGTCATGCGTACTGACTTGCTACACTCATGCATGCTACGTACAGCTCCGACTATGTATGTTTACATTTCCGCTTTTTCAATTGTAGATCCCCCTTTTTAAATGTATAGTATATACGAGAATGATTACTTAATGGTCGTTGCAAAATTCGGACGAGGCTTTTAAGCATGCTTATAATTTTTCAGTGAAAAAAAGATATAAAGTGATTTGAATACAATTTAGCATCAAGCTCCATTATGAAAAGCAAACAATTTTAAACTGACAAAATTCATTTTATAGGCCAACTCTTGTCGTGAATTGAACAAATGTCTTTTGATGTTGTAGCATGAAATTATCCTGGATTTAACATTGATGCATTTCAAATGAAATAAAAAATAAACAGCATATCTTTCTTGACTTCTGTAGTGTATCCAATGCACTGTCGTCCCTGAGTCTTTCGATATGTAGAATTTCGATTGTCAATTTGGCAATGTAGTCCGCGACGTCGCATGAAATTGAAATCACCAGTCTATAATGACTGGCAGGATTCATTGCGTTTAAAAACGCGAATTCGTGACTCTCGCGAAACAACAATTTCCTGCCTTTCGCAATAGATTCCCATCGTTGCGAAAGAGGAGAGTTTTTGCGAATCGACGCAGATCGATCGTTCCGAAACCGATATTCTATAACCGATTCGCTCGAGATCCAGTAGCGGAATCGGCAAAAAGCCCATTTCTTTCATTTTGATCATTACAATGCAGCCACTGTGATCGATCGGACGGTTTACAATTTCATGTCGTGTATTCGTATTCGAATCGATTACAGATTTCTCTTACTCAGTACCCTGAATCGTTCATGAAATAGCTGCTTTATCGAGGCTGATGAGAATTGGCATTTTTCTGATCGTAGCATATTATTGAAATCATCATTGTAATTAAACTGTACATCGTAGATTTTTTTAGATATCTCATTTATGTGTAATACAAAATATTTTATCGGGCGATGCATTTTATCACTAGGCCTCAGCTTAAACGTTGAAAGTACTAGAAACTTAACTTTTTTCATATTTTTACAATTTGTACATAATATTGCAAATATAATTTTTCATGGTTTAAATTCTTGAATAATTTATGAATGGTCACTGTTTCAGATGCAGCCAAGGATGACCATCGCCAGCGTCGCGTTCCCTTACATGCGAAGTTATCGACGTCCAAAGCCAAAAGAGAACAGATTCTACGTAACCTACTGGCGTCTCGAAGACGCCAAGTGTTCACTCATCGACCGACAGACTCACCGAGTCGCATTTCATTGAATGTTCACCAGTCCCGGTTTGAACCTTTGAAAGACTCTGCTGATGTCTTGGAAACGGAGGAAACCCAGCACAGTATCTACGTTACACTTGCAGCTGATTCGGAAGCCCAATTACCTGCTAATAATCCGGAAGATGAACCAGTAATCGTTCTAGAGAAAACGCCCAGTGATAAACTTCAAAAATTCAATGACGATTCTGTCACGGACTTAAAAGGAACATCGAATAGTTCTTCTAATATGATTGATACGAATAATGAAAATACTACCGCCAGAGCAACTTCTCCTGATGGATTGCAATCCAGCAACGTGGACAGCTCTAAGAACACGACTTTGGCTGGTGGGACATTGCAGAAAGCCGTCGATCACGAAACTCGTCGTAGAAACACAGTATCAATGTCGGAGTCTCTATACAATCACTTCAGACCCGTGGAAAGCAACATTCCCATTGAAGATATGACGCAGTTCCTCTATTTTGGTCAAAAGATTCATCCAGTTCAAAACACGACCAACAACAATTCCGTCGAGGTGACGTCTGCAGCTACGTCGAATATTCCAATTTCCAGACGCAGACATCCTTACAAAAGGATCAGTTCAACGTTAGCCACTACGACGACTATCCCGAATGTAGGTTTGGAAGAAATTTTAAATGAAGAAATGAATATAGCCGTGGACCATCAGACTGTCGAAAAAAACAAGATATCCAAGATGAAGAATACCTTCAGGACTCCAGGCACTGGGCATTTTTACAAAAAGCTGCCGATTCGTCCGTCCGACCCGACTGTTGTTTTGAACGTCATTCCGGCACGAGACTCGGTTAGGAACAACACGGAATTCGACACGAAGGGCTCGGCCGATGTACGAACCAGTAAGTACCCTGCAAACCCGTCCGCTCACGCGGTGGTCCGGAAGCAGCTGTCGGACAACGAAAGAGCGAACGAGACTGCGAATACAACGGCCGGGAATGCAGTTGACACGACCTACTTTGCGAGTCGCCAAAGAGACCACGCAAAAACTAAACAATTCAGCGACACGCGCGAATCCTCGAAACCGCACGAGAAAACGACGAGAGGCATCGATGTCACCACAAAAGCTTTAATCGAGTTACCTAAACCTTTGATTTGGAGGAGTTCGTCCCATCGAAGCAAGAAAAAGCAGAGTTCTACCAGAGTTTCATCAACGATATCTAGCATGATCATTGACAGAAATGACGAAGGTAAAGAAAATGTTATTAATGCCACCTCGTTTTCGGCAAATCGAAATGAAAGTAACACCGATTGGGTGTCAAAAGATTCGAACAAAATACAGAGTTCGGGAAAAATTGACGATATGGTGATGGATCAATCGATCGTGTTAGATGCATCATCGACGTTGCGAGTTGCAGTGACAGAAGTAATTTCGGACCTCTCGCCTGTTTCCCTCAACAATGGATCTGAGTTGAACATCGTAAAACTATCCCCTAATTCTGAAGACAGTCGAACTAGGACGGACAAACCGACAGTCTTCTTGGCAGGCCCCGAAGAAGACCAAGTAACGAGTATCGAGAATTTAGTGGACACGACCAGCCCGTCAACGACGACGACGACGACGACGTCGAGTGCGACACCTGTTGCGGCGACTGCGCAGCACGTGTACGCGTACACGATAACTAACGTGACGCGCCTATTGCGCAACTACACCGGACCTGGGTTAAGCCGCGAGGAACAGAGGCCAGTCGTTATAGCAAGCTGGAACACCGGGACGAGCGAGATAAGGAGCGAACCGTTTCTTCTTCCTCTTCTTCCTACTCCTCATGCCGGTATAGAGACGGCGCGCACGGCATCGGAACTCAGTGCCGACACGACCGTCGAGGGAGCCGTAACTAGAGGCTCCGCTTCGGTGGGGGATCGTGCGAGAAAGGTAGCAACAGCATCCCAAGTGCAGCGTACCGCCACTCTCGCTCCGAGAGTCGGCGCGCCAAATACGAGCAAAGTGTTGAACGGTACCGCACGTCAGAATTTCGTCGTTCGGTGGAATTACAATTCGAGTCGTCGGCGAAATTCGGATTCGGAAAATCAGGCGAATGAACGACGACTTTTGAGGAAGTCGGCGAGTGCGGTGCTAAACCAAAGGAGCGGCGACGAACCGCAACTGTCAAAGAGGAGAAGACTCACCGGTAGAAGGCACCATAAAACGATCAAAACAATAGAGAATCCTACGATTCTCGACCCAGTTGGGTCGATGGGAAATCAAACGGAAGCATCAGTCGTCCATTACAGTACCAATGCAACCGAAGCGACCGTTTTCACTGAGGATTCACGAAAGGATGAGATGAAGAACGAGGACAAGGGCTCCGAAGCGGAGGAGGAGGAAGGCGTGACAACCGAATCCACTTTCAATTCTCCTGATCTGGAGGTCAGTGGGTCGACCACCACGCGAATTCAGGAAGCGAACGCGGCCAGCGATCTCGTTCCAGATGATACGATAGCCGAAAATACGAGTTCGGGAGTTTTCGAGAAAGCCAACGGCTCGCTCGGCGACATCGAGACTACCGTCGATAGTGAGATCATCGATGGGCTCCAGAAAGGTTCCAGTGAAAAAAGAAATCAGCCCCAATCGATTCATCTCGAAGACACGAAAATCCTCGAAGAGCCCCCGACAACAGTCACGCTAATTTTAATGACCACTACTGCCCCCAAAGAAATCATCCAAACTACCACGATTCCGGCCCCAGTGTTTCCGGTCACGCCGAAAATTCTAACCGATATCGAAAGAGACGGAAATGAAACGGTAACTCTGAATCCGACAATTTCGACCGATGAAGAATCGATAACGATGCAGCCGGAGTTAAAAAAACTCGATCCTTCGGAAATTCAAAAAATGTATAGGTCCAAAACAACTGTTAATCCCGAAGCAACAAGTAGTCCAGCACCGACCACGGTTACGTCAGCCATTGAAGAAACTAACGAAACCGGACAAAACTCGAGCAGTTCGGAAAGATCGCCGGAAGTGAGGGCGAGGAACCTTTCCGACGATGCAAAAGAGACCGATGACATTTTGCCCATTATGCACTTGTATAATACGTCCAACATCTTTAACGAAAGCGAGTCCACCAAGTCGAATTCTCCAGAACCAATCGGTGTTAAACTTAACGTGCCGATCGTTTCCTGGGAAAATTCGACTCAAGGCGCGACAACCGCGAGGATAGTAGCTAAGGTTCCGATTGACAAGAAAGAAAAACACGTGGAGAACCCGGAGCCCATCGTGAAAAACAATGTGAAACCACCTAATCAGACTTCGGGAAACAGGACGAGGTACAGGCCGGCCTTTCGTCAGAATGTTTCGACGGAGTTTAGCGTGTCGGGTTACGTCCCGATGGAGTTAAACAGGACGTTCTTCGAGCTGGTGAGCGCCAATCCCCGCGATTCGGTGAACATTAGTGAAGTGATATCAAAAAGACACGACAGTGACACGATCGCGAGACAGGAAACCGTAGCAGTGGTCAGTTACATCCTAGCGACGTTTGCCGCCCTCTCCATTGTGTTGGGAGTTGTACTGACCTTGAGAAGACTGATACTTAGAAATCGTAAGGTGAGAGATATGAATAGCTATAAAGTATAGGGTAAGCGAGTGTATGAGACGTCGTGTTTAAAGTCAGGTTTTCTGGATAGCCCTCTTTAAAGTTCCACTTACAATGATTGACAAATTAAACAATTTTATGTAGGTAAATTATTCGCTAACTATTAAAAAAAAATGATTTTCCGCAAACGTTTTTCCGTACGATAGTGTAATTCTAGTTTTTCACATTTAAAGAACCGGAAAAGGATGCCTTAAAGGCACCGACCTGACGTAATTCAAACCAGAAATTGATGTAAAAGCAAGCATACATTATTTTGAGAATGACCAAATGTCAAACAACCATATAAAAAGTGACTCTAAAAAATACTTTCAGTTCTAAGAACAACAAAACATAGATTTAGATTAGAACTCTAACATGTCGCGACTTACAAATAAATACGCGAAAGTGCAATCGTAAATCTCGTTTTAATACCCTTAAGCGAGTTTCGTTGACGTGCGTCCGTGAAGTCGTAAAAAATAACGTACTAAAAAATATTCTAATATTTCTTCGTTAAATTTTGCGAAATGTATTTTATTGACAGTTTATAGAATGTGAAGTATCGTATAATGCTTTGCAATAACTTATTGAAACACTCGTTAAAAGTATTTTTTGCTTCTTTATTGAATGTAAACATTAGCTAAATCTTAGTTCAGGTAGTTTAAAAAGTATGCCTAAAAACAGATTTAAAGAAGAACATACTTCATTGCACTGATCGGATTAGAATTTCTCTTATCGATAACACATACAAGAAGAAGCAAATATTTGACTACTGATTTGTTTATTGAAATGTATTTCTTATAGTATGATTACACTTATGAAAATGTAGTGTAAAATGTTGACTTAACTAAATGACGTTTTGATTAATCAAAACTATTGAAAATTTTCATTGAAAAAGTTTTTTCACGACTGAATTTTTCGACAAAATTTTTAGAATTTTTTTGAACATTATTTCATTAAAATTCTCTCATGTTTAAAACTTCTTATTTAAAATTTCGCCAAAAATCGTTATAGTTAAAGATTTGTTATTATTTTAAAGCTTCGTTATGAGCAATAGGTTCATTTTAGCAATCATCACTATGAAATTTTTAAATTATACAAAAATGTTAAATATGTAATCTATTTTTTGTCTGTGCGATTTTTCTGTTTTGGTAGTTTTTGATCATTAATACGATGAATTTATAAATAATAGAATAATATAAAGTAATTTTGTTAATTTTTGGGTCATTTACCCACCACCAATCACGAAAAATACTGGCATGATTCAAAATGTGTCACGTGGACTGTTATTAGGGAAGATTATTTTATTTTTTTCAATATTTCGTAACAACTTCCGCGTATATGTCTATATTTATAACCTGTTCTCTTTAAATTGCAACTTAGAATGTGAAGTGTACTCTTTAAATTTTTTAGAGTGAAATTTCACTTCAAAAAAGTCAAAATTATGTACAAATAGACAGATGGCACTCTTTTAAAAGAGTAAATTTCACTCTTTAAAAGTCAGATTTCAACTCTGTTCATTCTTCGACTCACTCAAAAACCGAATATAATTTCATTCCAGTCTAAAAAATTTCCAGAAAGTGTGAAATGTCATTATTAAAGAATGACATTTCACTCCAAGAAATTTCTCGTTTGATTTTGGAAATATTTAAATTAGAAAAAAACATTAATTTTGTTGATATTCATTCATCTTTGCCAAACTCTATTTTTAAAATGACTTATCTTAATTTGCATAAAAATTATTAATGAGCACCCTACACGGAAAGAAAGAAACAGGACTGACTGCTGCGTAGACAGCACTGAGTACTGTCGGACGAAATCTTGAAACAATACATGCTTTCTTCTAAGCTTTCT
>JAPYZR010006910.1:0-15593 GCA_030522945.1 Trichopria nigra
CAGCTGTTTGGTCTCTGTATTTATAGTCATTTAGTTTGTTTATGTTTATTATTGTTTCGTATAATATGTTTGATTTAAATTCGAGTTGGTCGTTTAATAATGACGAAGTCTATAAGGCGGATAAAATTGACGGATTAACATTAATCCAAAATAAAAATTATAATTCTGGATAGTTTATATAAAATTTATGATTTTTTCCGCTGTACACCCCTTGTAGAAATTTACTACTCAATGCCTTAAATTACTACTGAGCACTGCTAGTTTTCAGTATAATTTTGTTCTGAATACTATATTATTACTATAATATTCATTTGATTCTATCTTCGTTCAATAATATTATGTATGTTACAATTAGAGTAGCATAAAAATAATAAGAAATATTCTTAGAATAAAAAATGAATATCGTTCAAAACTGCAACTATAAATAAAATTAGAATTATAATAATTTATTTTTAGTACTGTTTCGAGACTCGTGTATGTTCATATCAATCATACGTACACACAAAAACATGGAGCTTTCAATTTCGCAAATTTTAATAGCTTTTTTGATAAATATTCGTAAAAGTTTATAACCATTAACTTATAATTGCATTATATTCCTGAATTCAGGCTGGAAAAACGAGTAAAATTATCTTCAAACTAGACATTCTCGGTAATTACGAAAAGGTTTCAAATGAGGTAAGGGATTTATAGTATCAGATGAAACTGAGACATTCATCAACATTGTATATCCCGCTGAGATATTTCGCTGGGATTTTTTGATCACCCTGTATATATATATATATTGTGCAGTTCTTCAAATCGTTTATTATATTAAAGATTCAAGAATTCTCCCCCCAGATGCAGCAACATCCGTTGACAATAACTGCAAATGGTATATTCGATATAGACCTTCATCTCTGTCGGGATGTAAATGTTTAACCTATTATCCATATATTGGAAAAACAAGCATTTAAGCGTATTTTTGAACTGTTATGATGTAAGAAAGACTTCACACCGATATATATACATATTCTACAGTAAATAAATATTTTACTTTTTTTCAGGATTTGTTTTTCACGATGTTTTTGTAAATATTTACGATATTTCGAAGGATTTCATTTTTGAAAAGTGCATATTTATCATATTTATTTCTTATTAATACAGTGAATAATATTTTTGTTTTATACTTACATATGCTGCAAATTTTTCAAGCATTTTGCGATCGTTTCGCGGAAGCTACAAATATTGCGGGCATGCGTGTGCAAACTGTTGCTTCACGCACTCAGATATCTAGGCGTAAATGTATAATGTACAGTATTTATTTTAATTTTTCAGGTCAAGCAATCCGGCAGCTTCATCCCTCATTTTAACATTTTCTCTCATCCCCTGCACTACCAACAGTCTAAGAAAGAGAAGACGACGGTGTTGCCTCCTTTCGGTTGAAATGTACAGGAGCGAAAGAAATTAAAATAAAGGAGATAATTAAAATACGAGAGGCTAAAAGAAATAATAATAATTAGAATAAAAACGAGATTAGAACGCAGCAAATGTTGATGCAGACGAAAAGAAGACCTGGCAATTGTGTAGTCCATGTGGCGATGAAAGTTGAAAACCATTGAAAATTGATCACAAAACTACCGCAGAAAAATAGTAAAATCGAACTGACAAACGATCAAAACGTACCCCAGATAAAGAAAATATAAAAAGATATTTCGAAAATTTGCGAAAATTGACAAAGTTAGAAAAAAATGAAGAATTCTAATAAAAATATTAAAAATCAAAGAATTGCAAAAACCAAAAGCACTGCGCAAAAACAAGAAAATTTAATGCACGATGACGAAAATCGATAAAATTGTTGTTAAAAAATCGATAAAAACGTTGATAAAAATACACAAAAACTTGCATTTGAAAATTCAATAAAAGTGATAAAAGCTTAAATAAGAATAATAATAATAAGATCAATCTAAGAGACTAAGGTTTGGCCGTATATAAAAAAGTGCTATACCAAATTGGACAAATATTTGTGCGATTCAAATACGATTAATTTAATTTAAATGAAGACACTATTTAAGTTTCTTATTTATTTAAAAAGAAATACATTTTTGTATGAAATTACGTTTTATTTATTACCAGTAATTTAACATATTACATACATTAATTATTACAGCGATGCACCTTTGTATAAAGTATAGCAAGAGACATGGAGTTCGCTCCCATTCTTTACACAGTAAATGCATCTGTGGGCTTACGCAATAATCGCAACTACAAGTATGAACAATATAAATTTAAAAAAACGTACATGTAAAAATAATCTTATACATTTCTTAAAATTCTAACGTGTTAACAATCAGTGGTGAAGACTTCGAGACACTTCGGACAACAAACCGAAGAATTTTTTAACGCTACCGACCATCGTATGAAAAATATTGAATTTCAGTTTTCCGTCGTCGACGCAAGTCTCATTTTTCGAGTTGCCCGGATTTTCCACGCTCATCGTGGCGTTGAATTTATCGTCAAAGTTTTCAATGAAATCTTCCAAGCAATTAGTCAAATTCCTGGCCTTTTCCAGTCCTCCCGTCACTGCCTCTTGAAGCTTCGGAATCGCATCGGCGAGTAACGATTGAATTCCAGATTTATCCGAGACGCTTTTCTTTTCTTTATCGGATGTTTCGTCTAAAGAATTTACGTTTGCCGGCACTTTCCTCGACCCCTCTCTCTCGTCGAGAATCTTTTGTTCGTTTGCGATTTGCACGTAATTCTTCAAATTCTCCCGAGTCCTTTTGAAATTATCGATAATTTGATTCTTTTCCCTTATGTATTCTTCTAAAATGTTTTCTTCGCGTTTGATTTCTTCCGTGTCTGACCAAATGTTATCTGCCACTTTATCGTTTGGTCCATCGATTTCTTCACTAATGTCATGGAGTGGGGCAGCTTGCCTTTTCGCTCTTTGGTCTTTTCTCGTGTACTTTAGATCAACACCGGAAATCATCTCTGCACTATCGTCGGATTTCCTTTTAGATATAAGGTTCGCTATTTTGGCATCGAAATTCACGGTGTAAGGCATCGGCAGCTGTTTCGTCTTCGAGAAATCTTTATCGGAAACTTGAGTTTCTTCTTCGATTTCCTCGGAACTTGAGTCTTCGACGCTACTTTGCTCGATAGAGCTTTTCTCCACTAGAATAAATAAAAAATACTTACTTTTCGATATTACATCTTGAAAAATGAAAATCGGCAAAAAGTCTACGGTCAATGCTCACGTTCGATTTCAGTGTAGTCATTGTCTTGTTGGGTTCCAAGATTGTCTAGCCCGATTGAGAAAAATAAAGGGCCGTTCAGGACTTCAGCCCGAGCCGGAATTATTCCCCTTCTTGGTCGGGGTCTTACGCCATGGTAATTATACGCTGGATAAACGTAGTAAGGCGCATAACGAGGATCCGGAACTTTACCTCCTTGGAGGCTCCTGGGATCTGTCACCCAGTAAACAGGTTCGCGTATTCCCATGACATCGGTATTATAAGGAACCTTCTCATTGGTGTCGTAATAATCATACTCGTCGTATATTTCGGAAGAATAGTCGGACCTTCCGCCCTCTTCATTTTTGTCGGCGTTGTCATTACTGCTGGACTCTTTTGAATTTGATGCCGTTTTTTCGACATTTATAGGTTTCGATTCCGCAGAGGACGTAGAGTTCGTCTTAGTTTCAATTCCTTTGCTAGACTTGTCCATTAGATCGGAGCTGGCCCTTCTTGGTCGATTTCCAATTTTGGAATCCAAACTCTCGTGGACAGCTTCCGTAAGCTCCTCTCTGTACTGCTGCAACATCTTGGCTCGTTTCGTCCTAAGCTTTTCTCGAAGTTTTCCAATTTGCTCGTTTCTTTTCTTCTGCTGCTCATTTGCTGCGGCTTTCGGTGGAGCCGGTGTACTTGTTGTTTCCCTCCTTTTTCCTTCGTTCTCCCGCCTTAAAGATGCAAGTGCGCCGCTTCTCGCCGCGATTCTCGCTTCTCTCGTTTTTGCCGCATCTTCCGTTTTTTGCGTGCGTCGTTGTTCCTTATCCTTTACGTCTGGCACTTTAGCGCTTGATTGTCTCGCCTTTGATCTCACGGAGTCTAACCTGTTCTTGAGATTGGTACGTTCCCGAGGTTTCGATGACTTATTCAGTAGCGCAGGACGAGCAGCTTCCTCCTTTTCTGTCTTCTTTTTGGTATCAGAACTGCCAGTCGTCCTAGTTTTGGGACTCTTATCCCGATTAGTCGTCGATCTCCTCTCTTTAGCCCCCGAATCGCCCGATAAAGCGCCCACAGCCGATATCTCCTCGACCGCCAAATCCTCGGTGTCAAGAGAAACCGATTCCTTCTGATCTGGTTTGACGCCTGAATCGGAAGAAGAGGATGAATTAGAATCCCTCGCAATATAGGTTTCGCTATTTGTACCAATCGCGGCAACATTCGACCTACCATTCCTATCAGCAGTCTCTTGTTCCTCTTCTGCTCCTGGTTCGGAAGGTGCGTTTCGAACCTCGCGTTCGCTGTCAAGAAAAAACTGAGTCTCTGTCTCGTTGTTTAAATCCATTTCGATCTGCCTTGCCAGACGACTCGTATCAATCCGGTCACCTGATGTTTCTAATAATATCGGAACTTGAGACTCTCTATCCACCTCCAACGATTGAGATCTTTCAGAAGTTGACGGCGCGCTTTGCACAATTGTCGCCACTTTTTCAGGCTCGTCCTCCAGTGCGAGAAACGGATATTCCGTTAAAATTTCCTCTCCTTGTTCCACTGACGTCCCTTCAACGACTTCCTCGATGCCGGATCCTCTGTCGATAATTTCTTTACCGGTTTCATCAAGTCTAATTACTCGGCGTTGAACTTCATCCATGTCGTTATATTGCTGCAGCATCATTTCGCGATCCAGTACCTCTTCGAGGTCGTCGCATTGTCTTTTAGATCTCCGTAAGTTCCCGATAGTGCCTATATTTTCAACCTCTAAGGGAAAATCTTCCTGATCTGCATTGGGCACTTCCGGAGTGATTGTAACTACTTCATAAGTCAATTCGCCCATGGGAACCATTTCTTCAGCTTCGGCGTGTTTCTTACTTGGCTGTGGAGTTATTGGATATTCGTTGGGTTTACCGAACGCAGGGGAACCTTTTATCAAGCGTTCCTTGTGAAAAAGTTCTTGCTGACTCCTATCGTCATTATTGATCGATTGTTGTTTTAATTGAATATTTTGAGAGAATCTGTTTGGATCATCCACTGGTCCGGCTGCCCAATATTCGCTGTAGTCCTTTAAATTTTCTTTTTTATTGAATCTTGTCATCGTATTATCTTCATTGGCATTCGCCGATGAAAACAAATGCGAGCTATCGGCAGGGGTCCATATGACGTCTTGCTTTTGCTCAACGTTTGCTTGCGATTTGGATCTTTTACTTAGAGAACGTGTATCGGAATTTAGTTTATCTTTGTTGGACGTTTTTTCCGTTGTCTCGTAGGCCTTGACGTAAACGTCACCATTCGGAAAACCCTTTATCGGCTCTCTTATAGCGAAACCATAAAAATTGTTGTCCCCACTATCGGCAATACGCGGATTTACGAAAGTAAACTGCGAGTCTTTTTTCAGCTCCTCCTTTCTTCGCAGCCTTCTCTCGAGAAGACGTTCTTTCACATCGTCGTTCTTTATGCGCTTCCGTATTGGACTAGGTCGCACGCTAAGAGGATCATACGTCATGCGCTTTTCCAAGTCTCGGCGATATCTCGTTTGCAATTGACCTTCATTGTTGTCCTCTTCCTTGGACAGCAGATTGTAGAGGGCTTTCAATTGATCTTCGATAGCCAATGGAACATTCGTTTCCCTCGCTCTCTTGGTATTTAAGACTTCATTCAATAATGCAGCATCCTTATCATCTTCTAAACCGTAGCTTCCACCGCTGCCCGATTTCCCATTGACGATTCTCAAGACATCGGAATCGGCCGACTCCATGTCGTTCATGGCATTTTCCACTTTTGTCATGAGAGTCAAAGCTTCTATTACTTTATCGGTGTTTACGCTTCTGTCAATGTTCGCGTTTCTCTGTTTGAAGATTTGTCCTAGGCGCTTCTTCCTCACCGGAAGTCGAGCATTGTGCTCCCAGTTTTTCGATCTGGATTCCTTTTCCGAATTTATTTTGCGGTGCAATTTCGCTGAAGGACTTTCCCCCTTGATGTTATCGGAAACCGCATGCACATTTCGACCTCTTTGTCCCGTGCTCCTACCTTCGGGAATGGTCTTTCTACGCAAAAGCTTCTCCATCTCTCGTCTGTGATCGATCTTTTTCAATTTCGCTTCTCCGTCCTTTTCCTCTTTCGCGCGGAACCTCCTCGAACTTTTTCCATTGTCCTCTTTCGCGGTGTCCCTTTTCTCATTTAGCGATCCGTTACTGTCATCATCGTACTCTCCGGTGATGTCTTCGGATTGCAAGTCGTCCAGATTTTTCGTGGTCTTACGCGATACGTCATCTCCCATTTGCTTCTCAAAATCAACGCAAGCTTTTATCTAACGAGAGAGAGAGAGAGAGAGAGAGAAAAAAAATCCGTTTACACATTGGAAAATTACTGAATTTTTTTTATCCGAAGTAATAATGTATACTTTACATTTAATCCGGGTATCACGTAGAATCCGATGGCACCGGAAGGAAGATCGATATATTCTGCATCGGTGATGGCGGGCACGATTTCTGGGATTTCATTGTCGTCCGTGAGGCTGAGCGGCTCATCATTCAACAGTACAGTTCTGAAATCATTACGATTTAAATATCACCTATAATCAGCAATAAACCCTGCCGTCTTATTGGTCAGAACTTACTCAGAAAACAAGCGGTTTTCAGCGTCGAAACCCGGAAACAATATGTAATTATGGACGGTCGTTATTTTTAATCCCCTCAGGGTCATCGCGATGTTCGAAGGTGTCAAATTTATGCCGAAGATTGCCAGTGACGGTTTTTTCGAGTTTTCCGTGGGTCTGGCACAATGGGCATAAACGTAAACGTGCGTCCTATTGCCCATTGTGATTTTCGTATCCAAAGTTCGGGTACCGATGAGTTTTTTGTGCAATACCGATACCCAATAGTCCTAAAGAAGTTTTGATAATTTTTTAATAAATCGTTTAATAAAGGAGGATCGAAAAAACAAAGATAAAAAATGTCATTAATGATTGAGAAATTTCCATACAGGAGTCGGATCGAAGAATTTTGACTGATCCGGTTGTCTCATAAGAACTTGAAATCCGAGTTTCGCTGCATTTCCAAGACGTCTGGTCCAGACTAGGGCACCGAGGAAATGTCTCTTGCATTCTTCAGCTTTCGATTCCGCTATTACAAGATGTCAAGTGCAATATTAGTTTTGAGGGATATTACTTAGTGACACAAAAACTAATAAAAATATTAAAATTTATTATCTGTAAAAAAATTAAAATTATTTCTTATTGTACTTTTAATAATACTCAAATTAAGGGTCAATATTTAGACTTCACATTATTGGAAAAAACTTCTTGGCAACTTCTGCAGATTATAGTTATATTTATTCTGATTAGAGTTATGTATGGTTTCGATTAGATTTCACAATACTTACCGATCCAAAGTGGCTTTTTAGCAACTGAACGACTTGCAATTTTCAATAGATTGTTTTTCTCAATTGCTAGATTGTCGTGGTGCATTGAAAACCCTTCAGATTGTAACGTCAGTCCAGCAAAGTTTCTAAAATCGTATATTTATTTAAATTTATATATGTAGAAATATACGTTTCATGCAAATCAAGTGAATTTTAGCATTTTTGAAAAATACTTTTGATCACGAAAATATAGTTAAATCCAAAGTAAGATACAAACAAGGTGTGTTCAAAATATTTACGGATGCCAAGTTAGTGCTGATAGTGCTGGCCCTGCGGCCTCTAAGAAATCTTGTAAGTATTGTTGTTGATCACGTGATTTGTACGCAATCACGTCCGGACCAATCAAAAGGCTATCTGCATAGCGTGGAAAATCGCCCAATAAGTTATGAAGTTCTTTCAAGTCTTTTCCGAGATCCGTTCCGGATATGCTGCAGTATGTTTGGCATTCTACGATGGGTTAAAGTGTCAATAGTCGACAATGATTGATTGATTGATTGATTAATTAAAATTTTGTTAATAATTTTTTATTGCGATATATATGCATTATTATATTTGAGGACTTCAGTTTTATTAAAATGTAAAGAAAATAAACGATGAAAAATACATTAATAAAATGTATAAAAACAATTGAAAAGTGCATTTATTTACTTGCAATTAATGGATTATCAATGTATAAACAGACTTTGCAATTAATTAAGTTAATCAAGTCTTACGAAGGTCGTTATCGTCTGCCGACAATGAATTGAATCGCAGTTTGAAAGCAACAAAGCAAGTCGGAGTAACTCACCGTAACCTAGTTGCCAGTTCGCGTTGAAACCCATGTGGTTGCTGAAGGAAATGAGATTCAGCGCGTTGCTGGTGTCCCAGGACGAAGTCCCTAATCGATTATCGGATTGACGAGGAGCGATACTCGCGATCACATCGAGGCCAGATTTTTCCGCCCACCGATGTATGGCCGACCAATTAGCGTCTGATTAATTTAGCACAATTAAAATATGAAATTAAGGATGGATCATTCGTTATTGTTTTTTCTCTATGCAGGTGACATTTTGTTTTATATTGATCGACACGGTTAGTTCTAGAAATTCTCTGAACAGAATTTAGAGACATATATGATTAAACAATTAAGTCCCGAATGTCGTGAATTTTCATTTTTTTATGGCAGTCCCAAAAATGGCATCAGAAATGTAATTCTTGTTGAAAATTTTCAGGACGTTCTAACTCAAAAACTACGACCTTTTTTTGAAGAAAAGTTCTTCAAATTCGTCGAGAACTAGTCTGGAATTTTTTTACATTTTTTTGTGATATTTTGAAAAATGTTTAATTTGAATTTTTTGAGTAACGAAAAAATTAATTCAAAATGAATCGAAATTAATGAAAAGAAGTAATTAACAGAAATCAACAAGAATATTAGTAATAGTTCATTTAAAGCAATATATAGTATTATTTAAATTAAATAATTAATTAACCTTAAAAAAAAAAAAAAAAAAAAAAAAAAATTAGAAAAAGTTAATATAAAGAAAAAAAAAGAAAAAATAAAAATAAAAAAAAAAAAAAAAAAAAAAAAAAAAAAAAAAAAAAAATAAAATTAAGAATCATTAAATGAAAAACTACTAAAATTATATTCTCAAAAATCGTAATAAAAAAATTATTATTGGTCAACTATTTTATTGACCGATAAAAGTAATCTCATCATAATTGCTAAATTTAAATATTATTAATTTTATTCATAAGCTGAGTGTTTTTTCTAATTTTCCATCTTTTTTTTACATTTTTATTCCACTTGACATGTTTCATCATATATCAGTTTTTCGCGAATTTTCATTCATTTTTCGTTAAAAGTTCACAATTTTTAAGTTAGAATATAAGAAACAATACAATTTCGCCAAAATGAACAAAAGTTTCGTTGCTTATGAACAAGAATATAATCACAAAAAACTTTTGTTCGTCATAAGTTTTTTTAATAATTTAGAAAAATTGACATGGCCTCGCGAGCGCCAGGCTTCTCGAGCCATGGCCATGGAAAGGCCACGTTAAATTTTCTACCAGGGTAGGACAGAATTATAAATCGATCCAAAAATTAACACAACAAACGAGAAAAAGTAACAAAACAATAGAAGAATGAACAAAAGTAGAAGAAAAAAAATGAAACAGAACGAAAAAATGAAGCAGAACAAAAAAGTAGTAGAACGAAAAAAGTAGAACGAACAAAGTAGAATGAAAAAAGTAGAATGAAAAAAGCAGAACGAAAAAAAGTGGTAAAATGAAAAAAAAATAGTAGAACGAAAAAAGATAGAAGAACGAAAAATAAGTAGTAGAGTTTGCACCAGCAAAAATACAAATAAAAAAGGTAACATATGATAAATAAACACCAAAAAGGGGACAGTAATTGGAATAAAATTGATAATATGGATAAAACCCGTGAATAGGGCAGAATGTATATACAAAATAAGACTGATGTAAACTACAATGAAATCAGAAAATGTATCAATTGACAAAAGAACTTCTGAAAAAAGGTAAAAAAATTTAAAAATGAGCAAATGTCATAGAATAATATTGTTGAAAATTGAGAAAAGAATAAAATATAAAAAAAAAAAAAAATGAGAAATATCCAACAATGATTGATAATTATTAAAATTGAGAAAATTGAGAAAAATGTTATTAAAAATGTAGCAACAATCAATTACAAAAATTTGCAAAATCAATAAAATTGCCAACAATAATAAAGCCCAAGAAGAGTTCATTAACACAATTGTCAACAGTCGCAGAATGTATTAAACAAAGAATAGAAAACAATATTCAAATTACAAACGGAACTGGAAAAAATGGCAAATAAAAAATGTAAAGTTATTTGTCAATTGTCGATAGAGCGAATAAAACCTAAGAAATGCTCGCAATTTGTTTACATTGATGAAATTAGAAAAGTAGAACGATAAAGGCATTTTAGATGAATGTAAACTACAAAAATCTTCCCAAAATCAAGAATATAAAAGTATAAGATACTATTATCAATTGTAATCAATATTACATGACAAATTCTAATATTGTAAAAACCACGAATTGATAAAATATGAATTTCTAAAAAAATTTATTCCAAAAAACGATGTATTTTCCGTCACTTTAAAGTTCGGTCGATAAAGGCAAATCCACCCGGTACATATTGCAAACGCAAATCCCGAGTATGAAAATGATAGCGTAGGTGATGGGTTACACGATGCAATTGTCGATTTCTATCTAGAGCAAAATTTACGGGACCTGCAGGCGACTTTACGTCCTAGTTAGGGATCATCTGGCGATTGCGAGAAAGGCGTTTCGGAGTTTACATCAGAAGCTTTGGATGTGCTGCACTACATCTTTAACATCCTCATAAACATCATCGTATCTCGTATAAGGTATAATAGCATTCGGAGCGTATATATATATATATATACTGCACCGATTCGGACACTTCTGAAAATGTTTTCGAAACTCTAGCCGCAAAAATTGTCCTATCATCGTGGAAAATATCGCGTTGCAGAAATGTCAAAGGGAAATTGCAAAATGGTTTACTATATACTTGCACTCGATGTCCGCTACTTATCTATCGACAATATATATTGTACTACTGTCGTTATGAATTTGACACAGATGTCATTTTACGATAAGGATTTTCCTCCGCGTGTAGAAAGTATTGATTTTTTAAATAATTCAATAAGTTATTATTCAATAAAAAAAAAAAAAAAAATTGAAAAACAAATAAAAAAATGATGTGTTTCCCGAAAAAAGTTTATTTAAATATAATTTAACGCGTCACTCCAGTGATATTAGTTCCTAATAAATATTCAATTTAACCCCTTTTGTGGCATACATTTTAGATTTTGAAAATTTAGTTATATAACAATTGTTGGAGACCTTGAGAACCACAGACAAGAATACGCATTCTTTGGCCAATCCAATTAATAGCCTTACTGAAAATCCCCATATGTTAAAAAAAAATAAAAATGTTTTTTGGAATCAACAAAATTCTGGGATATTTTTTTGGACAATTTTAAAACAAACCTTATAGGAATGTTCACTTAAAAAAAAAATGGCGGAAAATCCATTTTCAAAATCACAAAATTTCATTACTAATAATAATTACTGAAAACCTTAGATTATAACCCCAACCTAACCTGACCTAACATACAAAATTTCGGAGAAATAATAAATCGTGGGGAAAAGTGAGAGTTAAAAAAACTATTGATAGATTGAGAAAATTGCTGAAAACCTTAGACTAACCTATAACCTAACCTGACGTAACATACAAAATTTCAGAGAAACTGAGAATCTTATCAAAGATCATAGCCAAACCTAACCTTATATAACCAAGGTACATATTGAGTTACATAAATTAAATAATTTATTTTAGTATCATCAAACTCATATTTATTACCCGTGTATGTTTTTCGAAGTTAGTTATTCAATCGGAATAAGTACGTTTTTACTTCAATATTGTTTTTCAAGGTAGTCGGAAATAATACAAAAAGAAAAAGTTCATAGTAATGCTTTTTGAAATAGATGTTTAATCTAATAAAAAAAATGTCATAATCAAAATTTATTTAATTTTTCAAATTAGTTGGAGTGAAAGTATGTTGAGAGTTACTAACTGTTGAACAAAAAACTTACCGGTTAATGTGTAATTAATAGCTGAATTATTTTCTTGTTGGTCCGATTCTCTTTTAAAGATATACGAGTTACTTTGTGGTCCTCCTATGCGAACGTAAGCAGGGGCCAAAGCTTCTGCCATATTCGTACTTCTTTCAATGTTCCTTTTGATTTTCGTAAAAAATTATGAATTCCAATCAACAGTTTTTATAAAAAAAGTTATTTTATAATATTTTAAAATATAACAATTTTGTGTTAATAATTGGTTATTGTTTGATATAATAAAAAATATGCAATATCGTTAACAAAATGTATTCCCGTTTCTGTAATGAAAAAAAAATAAAAATAAAAATAAAATAAAAACAAAAGATAACAAAAAAAAAATACAAAAAAATATAACACTAATTAAATTAAAAATGATGGTTTAAAAGCAATTTAAAAAAGAATTGTATTACAAAAATTTGTAATTTCTCGAACTTACCTCAAATCATTGCTGTTAATGAAAGCGATTGGATCAATCGTGATACTCAAGAATTTATCGGATACGACAGCAATTGGTTTCTTAACGTTCACGTTCAGCAACAAATCATCGGCCCTCGAATTCGAAAAACAATAGATAGCGAATACAATCGAAACGAGCGATCGTCCATATCGTCGATTCGTTCGAAAAACAGCCATGATTACACCTCGTATTTTAAACTCTTATAATTTCTTGCCCATCAGATTTTCAATTATAGAACATTAAAGTCGTATATGTCGTTCGAGTGCTGATTGTCAAGATCGGACTGATCGGAAGACGATCGATCGCGTACTGACGAATTGTTCGAAAAAGTCGATCTTTGCAGACTCTTAAAAATGCTTAGTAATAAGCTTTAAAGAAAATAATGTGCATTTTTTTCAATTGCGTAAACTTGCCAGAATCGAGGTTATTACAGTCGATGAAACGTAAATTGCACCAACAGCGAAAATTGATCGAACGAAGAATCGGGAATTGTGAAGTAATGGGTACGCATAATATGTATAACAAACGAAATATTACGTATGTGAAGAAATCTTGCAGAATTTATGTAACCGTTCGATTGTGAAATGTTATTTATAAGTATTGATACCTTAACTTATATTACCTTAACATGCATTTTGTTTCTTGACAAATTTATGTTTAAAATTTAAAACATATCTGCATAATATTCTAATCAAAATTGTAACAAAAATTTAGAATATTTTTTTTTTCGTCATCTCTTTGAATTAATTGATTTCGATATTATTTATTAAATGTTAAAAAATAATAGAATTAATAAATATTTAAAGTATGATTATTGTATTAATATATAAAAAATTATGTATTTATTCATAATTGGACATGTCACAAGTCGATTACAATTATAATAAAATAATACATAAACAATACCTAACAACAATGAATTTGTATTAAGTTGTAGTTTTCTATCGTTAACCATTTAACTCCGAAATGTGCAGAGTTTGCAATAAAAATATAAAAAAAAAAAAATTTGTTTGATAACATTTTTTTGGTAATTTATTCTGATTTTTGGAAACAACGCATTGTTTTCTAATATCAAAATGACGGCTCTAGAGCAGTATAATCTGCCAATTGGTATTTTATATATATAGTTTTAGACATGGACGAATGCGAATCCGTGATGAATATTTGAAAATTCAAAATGGCAGATGCTTCACATTTTATGACTCATTTTAAAACATTTAACTGTATATAAAATCTAAAACTGAAGGAAATCTGCGATTTCGAATAATTTTCAAATTATTATAAGAAAATTGAAATCGGTAAAAATAAAAATGAAAAGCATATTTTTATAATAAAATCTATCGAGAACACGTTTCTCATATAGGTTTATATGACAGTTAAAATGGCGAATGAACTAGAAAATCGGGATTTATTGGATATTTTTAAACAAGAAAGAAAGAGAGATCCTACTCTTTAAATTTCTTGGAGTGAGATTTCACTCCATAAAGAGTGAAAATTGAGCCACTCTTGTAAAAGAGTGAAAATTCTCCAACTTACTCCAATGTAGAGTGAGATTTCACTCCAAAAAGTGTGAAATATATCTTAAAGAGTGAAAGTTCACTTTTTTGGAGAGTGGCTCAATTATCACTTTTTGTGGAGTGAAATCTCACTCCAAGAAATTTAAAGAGCATAAATAGTCGAATATCGATTTTTTTACATTTTTATTTTGCGAGTACCACCACGTTGAATTCCATGTGCACTCTCTAAATTTCTTGGAGTGAGATTTCACTCCATAAAGAGTGAAAATTGAGCCACTCTTGTAAAAGAGTGAATTTCCACTCTTTAAGAGTGACATTTCAGTCTGTTTGGAGTGAAAATTGTCCGACTCACTCCAATGTAGAGTGAAATTTGACTCCAAGAAGTGTGAAATATCACTCTTTAGAGTGAAAGTTCACTCTTTTACAAGAGTGGCTCAATTTTCAGTTTTTTTGGAGTGAAATCCCACTCCAAGAAATTTAAAGAGCAAATTCGGCATATTTAGGCGTTAAATGCAAAAAGAAATTCCTGTCTTGTTTTGAAGATGCAATTCTTTATGTTGTTTCAATTTGATAAAGAAGACAGCGTAATAATAAGCATAAATATAAACAAAGCGTAAAAATATGTAAACAACTGTGTTAATACAATGAATAGAATATCAGTTAATAATAATTCAAATGCCAATTGAAAAGTTTCGCATTTACTATTCAAACACTTTAATCAATAAGTTACTTTTTATAGTGTAGCTATATATATAAGGATTCAATTTTGTAAAGATTCGGAGCAGTTCTATCCCTGCCCTCCCTTACTTTAATTTCCTACTTTATAGTAATTTCTTCATTCCTTCATTTAAAAATGATCCCCTTATTCGTTTCCCCACCACTCGACCTGTGACGTCAGTTCATTGGAAATTAACCGAAAAATCGCACTATTAGTGGTGGGGATGGGGTTGATTCGTTAAAATAAGGGAAGGGGAGGGTGTCCTATTGTATTTTGTTTGATAAAGATCTCACGACCATGCCCTATATACAATGGTACAAACGATTTATGGAAAAGTTGTGTTTGCGCATCAGTAGACAGGGAGAAGTGGAGGACCGACCAATGACAATGTGCAATTTTCATCGTTGGAGAGTGGAGGGGGATGATAGTATAAAAAAAAAAAACGGCAAATTGTGATTGGTCGAAAGGTTTTACCCCTGCATCACCCCCTGTACTTACCGTCTTTACTATATACCATGGTATAATTAATAAGGTATAGCAATGCGCATTTTGGCGGAGGGGGAATTTTCCACCGGCCAATCAGAAAATGACCGAATTTTGAAGGCGGGAGT
>JAPYZR010006911.1:0-10368 GCA_030522945.1 Trichopria nigra
ACTTTACATACACATTCTTAGATACATTTGAAATAGATTTAAGCAATAAAAAAAAAATCGATTTTTTGAACCTTCTAATTCAGGATCCCCCCTTAAGCGAACTTGATTTATAGAATTGGGCGAGAATTCACAAGAATAAAATTTAAATAATATATACTATTATACATTTTTATTCTTGGGATTTCTCGGCCAACTGTGAAATAATTTCGCTGAAATTTGACGAGACATTCATTAAAAAAAAAAAAAAATTCTTAAAAGCGCCATAAAATGGATTTGGACTTGAAAGTATAGAAAGTTTATGATTAAATTGAATATTTTAGGTTAGAAATTTACGTTATCGACTGCGAGCCGCTGTAACAAAAAAGTAAAAATCTGACATTTATGGATAAACTCTGATCGAATATCAGAAATGACGGTGATTACAGATTGGTATCATAAAAAAAACTTTTTCGGGTAGATATCTTACTTTTACTTCAACGTTCGTTACAAAATAGGAGCTGCTTATGTATTAGACGTTCTCCCACTCCTGTTCATACATTAATATACTTCTCTTCATCGTGCGCAAATATCATCTTCAGGCATTGTTTCACCAACGTCGTATAAATAATTATGTTTTTCTGTTTGTCGACATCTCGCACTTCTGTAAATCCAATGTACCTTGAAGACTTGGACAGTCAAAAATTTACGTTTTCCTTATCATTCTGTACACGAATAATAATACTATAATAATAGATATTCCATGATGTACATTCGTCGTCTTACGCGAGGTGATATAATCGTGTCATCACCTTATTTTCAATAATTTCATTTCGTAAAATTGAATATAATTTCACGAAAAAATTAATTGAAGTGTCATGAAAATGATTAGTATTCCATATATCCAAGGTATCTCAGATAATATATAAAAAATAACAATATTAGAATAGTAAGCAAACCACATAACACCAACATAAGCGGTTTAAACCATTTAAGGGGGTTCTAAAGTAGAACAGTTACCGACCTAACCTCGAAATACGAAAAATGTAAATTATAAATGATTGAAACGTTTTTCAAAATTTTGGCTTTGGAAGGGTGATTTGACATGACATATAAGGTTCCTCAACAAAATTCCACTAATAATAATGAAAAATTCAGTGAAAATTTTTGGAAATAAATTATAATTTGTTTCCAAAAGTTCTCATTTAATTTTTAATGATTTCTGCTGGAATTTTTGTGGTGATTGTATATGTTATGTAGAATCACCCTTCCAAAGCCCAAATTAAAAAAAAAGTTTCAATAATTTGTTATTTATACTTTTATTATTGCAGAGCTCAGTCGGTAACTGTTCTACTTTAAATAAATAAGGATTGAAACATTTTTTCAAAATTCGGGCTTTGGAAGGGTGATTCTACACATCATATACAATCTTATGTTATGTAGAATCACCCTTCCAAAGCCCAAATTTTGAAAAAATGTTTCAAACCCTATTAATTTATACTTTTATGGTTGAAAAGCTCGGTCGACAACTGTTCTACTTTAGAACCACCTTAAAGATAACATTTACAATTTACATATAAAAAAGAAGTGTAGCTTAAGAAATAAATTGTAAAAACTGTAATGGAGTGTACATTGGAGAAATAGGACGAATGTTAAAAACTAGAATTAATGAGCATAAACGAAATATTTATGAAGATATAGAAAAATATACAGGGATAATACAAAAATTTTAGGTATTGAATGAAATGCAAAAAAAAAAGGAAACACAGAGACAATTTTTTTATCAAGAAAATTAAATTTTCAGTTAAATATTAGATTCGAAAAATCAAATTTATTCGAATTATATCTTCCACTTTTACATTTCTAAATGCAATGTATAATATAAACGCATAAACATAACGTATGGTTTACGTATATATATGATGACCCATATTTTAACTTGCCAATTGAAAGATCTTGAAAAGAAAGAATTTGCTGAAAAAAAAGTTTCACATACAAGTTTCAGGATTTCGAGAGGGCTACATAATGTTGATGACCTTGAATGTGACCTTGGAAACAAGCCTACATGTCATTTTCGCCATAACCGCTTGAATTGGAAAACGGCTGAACTACAAAATTTAAATAAATAAATAATTTTTCCCGTTTTTCAAAAATCGAGCTCTGTATAACTGTGTAAAGTATACATTTCATATATACATATGATCGCATGAAAAATTTCATCTAAATCGGTTCATAAACGAAGGAGTCCTATTGGAAATGAGTTTCGCACAAAAAGTGTCGGTAACTTTAAGGGGATTCTAAAGTAGAACAGTTACCGACCTAACCTCAAAACAGGAAAAATAATATAAATAAAAAATTATTAAAACGCTTTATCAAAATTTTGACTCTAGAAGTGTGATTTTATGTAACATATGAAGTTATACCTCAACAACATTCCAGTGAAAATTATGTATAATTGAGCGAAAACTTTTGGAAACAAATTTAATTTTTTTTTACTTGCCTCAAAAATACTTTGTTTCCGAAAGTTCTCAATTTATTTTAAACGATTTTTACTAGATTTTTTTAGGGGGATTGTATATAAGTGCTACGTAGAATCAATCACCCATTCAGAGGCCGAATTGTAAAAAAGTCTGAATTTTATATATTATATTTATATTTTTATTGTTGAAATGCTCGGTCGGTAACTGTTCTACTTTAGAACCCTTTTAAGGCGGGTCTAAAAAGGAACAGTGAAATGCGAAAAAGAATTAAAATGATTCAGTAAAAATTCAATCGTTGATTCTTGAATTCAATTCCTCGACGGTTGTGAATCTTTTTCTATTCCGAATGCTATTGAATTTCCGAGACAGAATAACACTATAATAAGTTTTCAATTTTTTTGGATCTTTAATAAATGTTGAGATTATGTATCAAAAGATTTAAAGAATTAACAAATATTCGCAATGTTGCTTTCTCCAATCTTGTTTAATTCCTTTTTTTTCTCTTCAGAGTCAAGAAATTGGATTCAGAAGAATTAAAAAAATTCAAGATTTTAATTGTCTTCTTGAATCATTTGCTGGGAGCTACCGACCTAACCTTGCAACGAGTAAAATGTAAATTAAAATATTTTTTCAACATTTGGGCTTTTGAAGGTTGATTCTACATATACAATCCTCGAAAAAATATTGCTGAAATTGTTTGTTTCGGACAAAAATAATTTATTTCAGATAATCCTCATTTAATTTTGAACTAATTTCCCTAGTATTTTTTTTAGTGATTTTTTGTGTATGATTTATTGTATGCAATATATAGGCGGATCACTCTTCCAAACACCGAAGTGTAAAACGAGGTTTCAATCGTTTCAATCGTCTTATATAATTTACTTTTCGCATTTTTAGGTTATGTCGTTAAGTGTTCTACTTTAGGCCACACTTAAGGATAACTCCTTATAGTAGAAGGCGATTATGAATTTCAGTTTTAGATTGCATTTAATCAGAAAGGGTAATCATTTTATATTATACATAATATATATGTATATATTTACACACGTATACGCGCTAAACGAAAAGGTCGCTCGGCGCGCGTAATCGTCAAATCGTTTGTTTCGATCACTTTGCACGATTTCACCTTGAGGAAAAAGGCTTTAATTTATACGCGAGGGAATTACGCGAGGCGCGTAATTGCATATCGATTAACGTCCGATTTGCCAGCTCTCAGAGGTGCCGCAGATAAGACCGAGGGACTCGCGGAGGGCCTCATGGCCTCAGAGGCCCCATCAGTTATATCGGCTCTCGCTGGGGGACGCGAGGGGCCGAAGGCGGCCGGGCAAAGGTCGTCGGCGAGTTCAACGCTCGACGTCCTCCTCCTCATGAGAGTCGTTCTGTTCTGGTGTTCACTGTGAAAACACTTTCTATAGATTCTAGACCATCTCGTTCTTTTGAGCGCATCCTCCGCCGGCTGTCATTCTCCTGTATAAATACATTTTCTCTGTCCATCCAACGCCGATCACCTATACAGACGTAACCGCAGCAGATCGCTTGTTATACATATATATTGTTTGTATACCGGGGCTCGCAGCGGGTGTCCGACTGCCGGTGATCCTTATCCGTTTCGATTTTATGGCTTTCCGATTATCGGTGCACGTCCATTATAAGCGGGCTACTACCCGATTGTAGTCTTCATAATATATAACGACGCAAGACAGCGGAGAAATCGGAGTAGTTGATTTTTCAATTCTTCAGGTCCGAAATGAAACGGATGATAACGCGATTCTCACGTCTGTCAAAACTACATCACTGTAGAATTTTTGTCGACGGACATGCCGTTCTTCAGAACTCGAGTTCGGGTGGGGTCCAAAATCCAGAAAATCAAAATTCCGAATGATACATTTCCGAAATAATGTGCAAACTACTAAAAGGGTATATGACCGAATGTTCGCTACTCCGAATGTGAAAGAACCGAATGTTCATAATTCCGTAATGTGTATAAACCGGACGTATAGGTTTGCATTCCACTATAGTTTTTATCCAATTGCAACACATTTAGTTTGTCATTACTTCAAACCAACTTATTAGTCATTCGTTATTTTGAGTATTCGGTTTATTCATATTCGGGATTACGCACGTTCGGTTTATTCACATTCCGAATTATGGACATTCGGTTTTTCCATATTCGGCTTTATGAACATTCGGTTTTTTCACATTCAAAGTCCCGAATGCAGCAAAATCCCGAAAATCAAAATTCAGAATGACACATTTCCGAAATGTTCACTACTCCGAATGAGAAAAAACCGAATGTTCATAATGCCGAATGTGAATAAACCGAATCGTCATAATACCGAACAATCAAAATACAGAATGACGAAGTTGGTTTGAAGTAATGACAAACTAAATGTGTTGCAATTGAACAAAAACTAGTGGAGATCTTCACGGTGTCTTCGGTGGCAAAATAAAATTTTTCTTTGAGAACCTCGAATCTTTATGTAGACAATTTATTACTTCAAACCAATGTAGTTATTCGGTTTTTGAACATTCGGTATTATGACGATTCGGTTTATTCGTATTCGGGATTATATACGTTCGGTTTTTTCAAACATTTCAAAAATGTGTCATTCGGAATTTTTATATTCGAGATTTTGCTGCATTCGGGATTTTGATTTTCTGGATTTCAGACCCCACCCTCGAATTCGTATATATTACGATTTAAGATGACGGCGATCATCATTATATTGTTCATCACTAACATCAAATCTATAAGGAGTATTCCCCCTTTCATTATTATTGAATGTTATTGAATGTTATTGAATGCCCTTCAACAATATTTTCCATCTGATGTCGTACTACCAATTTCAGGCAGTTCAATGACTGATGATTGAATACCAATGATGAAAATTGCGCATGGTGACTGCATATATCTGTTCTTAGCAGGGTAAAGATGATGGTCAAGTTTAAATATTCGTTAACGGAATTTTAAATGGATTTCTGTTTGTCAGGACCATATTCGATAACGGATGTCCCATACTCATGAAGCATTGGACACAATCCGAATATTAGCCCATATTGTCCGAGTCAATAATGATTTACTTTCTTTTTTTTCACGTCTGCCTATAATACGACCTGATTGGTTCGAACGATTCCCTACATTTTTAGAAACGGACCCGTTATAATGGTCTTTTCCGACTAACAAAGTAGAAAGCAGGGCATGTTGCAAAACGATTTCAGAAGCATAAATATAAAAGAAGAACGATATGCGAATATTATCAACAGCGTATAATCCTATCTGTCGTTTCTTCGAATGCACGTTCGTCTACATAGTGTTTTCTACCCATGATTGACATTTCCGATTACCACAGGTTACTTTTGAATCCGTATACCTCGCGTCAATTGGGCCCACCTGGAAAAATGGCGGCACGTAGGTGCACGTATCCTCTTGTAGATCTGACACTGACACTTATTACAAACATACATATATATATATATATATATGTATACGAGGAAATGTAAAAGGTCGATCACGGATCTAGAAACCGATGCCTATGTGGGTGATGGCACGGTGTAACATCACCACGGGTGATCCGAGTCAGCCGGAAGGAAGGATGGGTGCGCGTGAGAGAACGAGGTGAGAGCGGTCGAATATTTCGCAGATTTGATCGCGCCGTGACATTCCATTGTTCCCGCGGGAGCAGCAGCGTCTCCCTTTCCAAGAGTGAAAGCAACTAAGACCCACGACCCAGCCGAAGTCGTATAACAGCAGCAGCAGCAGCAGTAGTAGTAGTAGATCGACGGTTTTGCGGATCTCCTCGTTGGTCACCCCCTTTTCCGCATGCGGTCTCCCGGACGGATGATGGATCTCGGGACGAGCAGCCTTCCAGAAAGCTTTTGCGCAATTATCGCAGACGTCCGCATATCTTGGATCTTCGGACTATGGCGCGGACTTCGTCGCGAATTATTGCCAGGCTCCGGGCGTCGGGAAACGAGTCGACCGTAAGGTTCAAACCCAATATACCGGATCACAGCCTATATATATATATATATATATATATTGGAGTCGCGGGAAAGAGGATCGTTTCCGCCACCACTTGCCGGAGGAGTCGATTCCGCGACGCGCCGTGGAGTCACGAACTATCCGACTTTGGAAACTTTCGTCGGGAATTATGTAGATAAACATCGAGCCGCGAAAAATGAGGCGTGTATAATCTAAAAGGATTACGTTCCACAATGAGCTCGTTTCGCGTAATTGGACTCGATGAAGCGTTTTCAGAGTACCCCCCCAAACCCCTTATATATCCTCAACTTAGAAGACCGACCAGCTCTAGGACTAATCGATATGATCGTCATTCATCGATTACCGAAATCGTTTTTCAACGGCAATTTATTCTTATTCTCGATAGAATCCTTTTTGATACGGTTAGATTGATCATTTTTTTAAAATCTGCGTGTCATAATTGTATATGTGATTGACCATTGATCATACGACCATTGGATGAGAATGCACGTTGTATCTGACCAACAAATAGTCCATAATCATGGTGCTACAATGTCCAATAAGCACTGGATGTACATTGTATATCTAGTTATACGTAAGAATAATGGATCGGTGTACATCCAGTTTTTGTTCGTTAAAAAACCTGTTTAATTGTACGTCCATTATACATCAATTGTACATCCGTTACATACGTAAACAATGGACTGCCGATGGACGTCCTTCCCAATGACAATAATCTGTACGTCCAATGTTCCCGGTCTGAGAAATAGACGTTGAAAAAAATCTTAAACATATATCATTTTTAACGATAAATCTATCTTTCTTTTCCACTCTGATGTCAAAATTTTGTACAAACATCGAATGAGGAGAAAAATTAAGTTTCAAAATTATAACACCTAATCTGGCGGCTTGAGGCTGGAAATTTGATGCCATGTTTTGTTATTCTCTATATACATTATATGTATTTAAATTGACAAATTTCATCTGAAAATGCGTTTATTACATTATTATTTTTGTCGCGAATTCGTCGTCAGATTTGCCGAAATTCAAAATAGCGGATCCAATATGGCGGCCGAAAATTGTTAAAATATATTTCGTAATTTATACAAAATTGATATACATATATACAGGGTTTGACGTTTGGAGATACCGAGCAGGAATTCGATGACGAATATCCGAAATTCAAAATGGCGGATCGAATACGGCGGAAGATTATTTTCAAAATGTTTCAATTTCGCAGTGGTATGCGACATTGGCGCGACCTAACAAGTAATAAAACTATCATAAAAACACGTTCAGGAGAAATTCGTCAATTTATCGTGTGACATTATGGAAAAATCGAAAATTGCATCAAATTTACGTCTTCAAGTCGCCATATTGGGTTTCACCGTTTTCTATTTCAATTTTTTTCGCCATTTTCTATTTCAATTTTTCCGCCTACTGTACGTTTTGAAGATAATTAATAATGTATATAGGGTCTAACGTTGGAGATACCGATCAGAAATTCGATGTCGAATTACCGAAATTCAAAATGTCTGAACATTATTTTCAAAATGTTTCAATTTTGCAGTCATAGACGACTATTTGCGCGACCTAACAACAAAAAAAAAAAAAAGAAAAAACTGTAATAAAAACACTTTCAAGAGAAATTCGTCAATTTATCGTGTAATATTAAGGAAAAATCGAAAATTGCATCAAATTAACGTCTTCAAGTCGCCATATTGGGTTTCGCCATTTTCTATTTCAATTTTTCCGTTTGTAATGATCCGCGGATGCAAAACTGTTCAAACAAATGTTTTAGGTGAAGAAATTATTATCACTCATATATATAACAATAAATTATTATTATTATTATTATTATTATTATTATTATTATTATTATTATTAATATTATTATTATTATTATTATTATTATTATTATTATTATTATTATATATATATTTGTTTTTTAAAAAATTTTTTAATAAAAAAAAAAAAAAAAATTATATATACACACGCATTAGTTTCTATATATATTATTTTACAAAGTTATTGTTGTCGTTTGATGTGAAACAATTAATAAACGCATAGATACGCATTTACGAAACAAACTCTGCCTGTTTTATCGACCTTTCGATCCATCCCCGCATTATGCAGCCGTATATATAGTAAATGAAACCGCGATACGATCGATGTGTGTCAAGTTTGCGTTTCCGCTTGGTGTTTCTCCAAACTTCAGGTGGGCCGAATTTTCTGAGGCCGAACTGGAAAATGGGATATGTATATATCGCATATATCGTATATAATGGCGAGGGTGTAATAGTGGGTGGCGACGCGTGCAAGTTATGACCGCACGTGTGACGTCACGCAATTACACAACGTTAACAGACCTAATAATGTATACTGCCGTTATTATAGATCCAATTCCGATTATGAGCCGTTTGAGGCAGATCTCTCTTCGCATTTCGACCGAAAAAAGAATACAGCAAGATCTTATCCCGTCGATTTCTTCTCCCTCCTTGGTTTTTTTATTTATTTTTTTTTTTTTATTAAACAACTTTAATTTTTTTATTTCTAATTTTCCATTCGAGTGTCTTCGAATTACCAAAAACCGAAGAAAATTTTGAATGTTTGGAGACACAAGAAGCAAATATATTTGTCTCTCACGGATAAGAACGATTCCTTCGCTTGAAGCAATGCGCGATTGCGTAAAACTCTCGCGGATAATACATAAAATACGACCCCAATAAGCCCGTTAGCATCAGCCGTTGAATTTAGCGTTCTCACGTTGACCGCCGGTCATTATTATTGAAGCGATAAACTGCGAAGCCATATTGTCGCTCTTCCCCGATGCGATCTCCCCTGATGGCTGTCAAATATATCTGTCTGATGAGATTAAAGCATCATCATCATCATCCGATGACGAGCGACCGCGACGCAATAATATAATACAATGGAACCGCAGCTCTGATAAGGAGGCACAGTTCTTCCGAAGACGTCTGTCCGGGAGCTTCGCGGTTCGTGGACTCGTAATGAAGTAGGAAGCAGTATAACAGCGAATTTACGCGCTCTTTGATCAGAACCGCTCGTGTTAGCGCACCGGGGTATATAAACTCCGAACACGGCAAGACGCTTTCCGTTTATACCGCGGTCGACCGCAGCTTCTCTTTTTCCCTCTCTCTCACTATCACTAAATCACTATCTATCTATCTGTATATCTCTCTCTGTCTCTCCTGCAGTCATTCCTGGATCGGGCGAAATCCGCGAATACGTAATGCAACCTGCACTCGATATAAGTATATATAACCAAACCGAAGAACTGCACAATGGCCTTCCGGTCCGACCCTGCGCTTCGGAGTTCGGAGTTTATATATAGCATCGTCATTTTATGCATTTTCATCCGAACGAGGTGTCATTTATCTTCGATCGGCTTTGCATCGTGCCGTTGAACATACATTATAAACTCATGGTGCGAGCCAGGGTTCAATCGCTCGCGTTTTACGATCGAATTTGACTTTCTAAAACGGTTTTATTAAAGTATGATCGAAATATTTTTAAACAATCAATATTTCAGTTTTTCCTTTCGTATATATACTTTACATTTATATATATAGAAATAAAATATTAAGGAAAATATCGTTTATAACTTGTACGGGAAAATGCATTTCCCGCACTTGTAATGAAATGTGGTATTCTCACACTGTATTTTTTGTTTTACATATGCACGTATGTGGGAAATGACATATCTGACACTCAATATTTAAGTCAACGAAAAATTAGAAGGACATATATAGTACGATATAAAAAAAAAATACAAAAACAACAAAAAAAGGGAGAAAAAAGAAAGAAAAAAAGTAAAAAAAAAAAAAAAAAAAAAAAAAAAAAAAAAAAAAAAAAAAAAAAAAAAAAAAAAAAAAAAAAAAAAAAAAAAAAAAAAAAAAAAAAAAAAAA